>JASDQU010738453.1:124437-137593 GCA_032191745.1 Picea mariana | reverse complement strand
AATATATATCACAATAATATGTCCTAGATGCGGTCTAAAAATATCATTGATAATTTTCATGAATATTGATGGAGAATTGCTAAGATTGAATGGCATTACAAGCCATTCATACATATCAAATTTGGTTTTGAAGGTGTTTTTAATGCATCACATGAATTGATTCATGCCTGATCATACTTGAAGGTGAGATTCTTTTTGGTTAAATACAGAGAACCCTTATATCGATCAAAGATATCCTTGATACATGGCAAAGGGTATATATATTTTTATTGTAATATTATTAAGGGCGTGATAATTTGTTACAAGACTACATTCATTCTTTTCTTTCTTTGGAATAATAAATGCTAGTGAGCCACAAGAAGAGGTACTTGGTTGAATATGGCCTTCATTGATGAGTCTAAAATAGTTTCCCAATTTCATTGTGCTCAACCATGGATAAGTATAAGGTGGGGTAATTAGGAAGGGAAACACATGGAATGAGATCAATAGAAATATGGATGGGACACAATGGAGGTAGGAAATGAGGCACAACAAAAACATCATTGTAGGTGTCTAGAATAGCTTGGAGTGTAGGCGGAGGAGGCTTGTTGAATTTATCTATCTTGAGTTGTTGAATGACACATAAAGGTTGTAGTTGAGTAAGGTTTGATGAACAATAATAGTGCATATTAATAAATGGGGTTTGTAAGGATATGGATGTGTGGTAGAACATAATTGGTAGCATCGACATAGGATCTCATTAGTATATGTGTTTTGATTCCCATCATGGATGGCTTGTGATTAATATAACAAGGATATCCTAAGATCATATATGTGTATTCTAGTGGAATTAAATCACAATCTATTGTGTTAATGCAATGTTCAATGGAAAAGGTAATTTGGTGGCATTGTGTGATGAGGATAGAGTTTCCCTAAATGTTAACCCATTCTAGATGATAGGGTTGAGGATGGGGTATAAAAATAATATGAAGTTCATAAACTAGCTCATGGGATGTGATATTTCATTCACAACCATCAATTTGGGTAAGTAGTGTTTGATTTGGCAATTGTGATGGTAGAGAGAGGAGTTAGTGGTCGGGGAAGAGGTGTTCATTGAGGAAATAATTTTATAACAGTTTGAGGGGTTGTCTAAATCAAGGAGATATAGTTTTGGTGGTTAAGGTTTGGCTATGGTTGTAGCAAGTAAACATAAAGTCATGGAGATATTGCAAGGAATGAAAATCCATGATATAATGTGTGAAGGTATGGCGAAAAATATAGAATTCAGGGTTATGTGGGGTGATGAAAAAGGGTTGAGTGCAAGGAAAAAACCAATAGGTTTAGTAGATTGTTATAAAGGGCATTTGCAGACATTCCACTTTTCCACAAAAAAAACACACTTAAAATCCTCATTAAGAGTGATGTTGGTAAATAAGAGCACAACATGTCATATAGAAGGTAGTAAACCACAATTAAATTTGATAGAACCACAACGGTGTTGGCCTGGGTCTGATTGCGTAATCTCTCACTAATATTTTGGCATGACCAAAACTTAATTACAATTAAAATATCCCTTGTTTAGTACATTGATAGGATGGATCCAAAGATGTCATAATACTCATGTGTTCACATCTATATGGAATTTTACTTGAAGAAGGGGATCTCTGAAGTGATTCAACTCAACTTGGAAGGATCAATCTACATACAAGTTCTTAATTATAAGAAATTTCAATCAAACTGCAATGATCCATGCCATGATTATTGAAATTGCACTAAAGATTGCAAAAAGCACCAATCAACTCAAAATCCTCCAATTCATAGTACTTTATTAAAATATTGTTGAAGCATGCATAGTACTATGTAATGCATAGGCATTTCAATCCTCGTGTATTCATGAAAATATTCTATTTGAGATATTTTGTTATTCATAAAATAAGCTAAATCCATATAAGTTGTCCCGTGTAGTAGGTTGTCAAAGATTTTTTAGTTGCATTCTATTTTGGAATTTTAATGCACCTCTTTTATGTATAATGAAGGTTGTATCTGGATGAAGATAGTGTTGAACTCTTAATGTGTTGTTATGGTGGGATGAATTGATTTGTTTGAATACACACATAGCTCAATTTTAATGATATCCCATGATTTGAAGATAGGTATAAGTTTGAGTTTGTTTAGCATCAATTTTTCCTTCAACATGTTTATAGTATTGTAGGCTTGACTTTGAGTGCTTGCAACCAAGTTTTATGAATGGATATTTTTGCAATGAAATGAAAGATGGATTTTTGTTGCGATTGTTTCATGAAAGTGAAAGAGATGAAAGGATTAATGGTGAATGAAATAGGTTGAAATTATACATGTAAATTGTCTTCTTGCATGTCTCTTTCCCTCATACTACCATCATATTTCTTTCCTCATGTTCTATCGTTTGATCCCAAGCTAATTTTGACTTGTGGCCCTAGTTTCCCTAACTTATTAGATGATAATGGATTTGATTGGTCTACTAAAAATTATTTTCATTGTTGTGTAACATGATCCATAGGAGGCCATGGAAAGAGGGCATGGACGACATAGAACTACTAAATCACAGAGAGGAAAGTGGGTGGAAGAGGACATGACAACGAAACCTGCAGATACAATAAAGGTAAGAAGACAAAACAACCTCAACCAAAGGAGGAAGGTAGCTATGAATTCAAAAATTCTACAACATAGAGGAGATAAAGCCATTTTTTTTTCCATGAGGCCTTTGAGGTCAAACTTATTGGTTCAAAATGCACAAGAATGGTGATTAAATGTGATTCTATGATTAAGGGAAAAGTTTGAAAATTAAGATGGCCATGTGGGATAGGGATGTTGGATACTTTTATTGTTGAAATTTTGGCTCGATGTATATACCTAGGGTGGTAATTTATTTTTATTTATTTTTAACTCCAAAACATGATATCAATATGTCAAATATATGACTAAGGTGAGGTTTTCTGTTGGATAACATATTCATTGAAATGATATAATTGGTGTACTAAACATTATTGACTATGTTGTGTATTATAGGAGCTAGATGAGGCCATGGCAACAAATCATGTCATATCAAATGAGGACAAAACAGATGACGCGGGACATCAAGTACTCAAATTTTGACTTAACTTAGGAAAAATTGATCTGATGGCATTTTGTGATACGTCCATCTTTTTTCACAATATTATTCAAATTTATAGTGTATTAGCCAATCTTGACAAAAATTAATGCATGTTATTGATTATTTTAGATGGAGATTGGAGCAAATGTAGATCCTAAGCATTCAACTAGCAAAATAAAAGATATGTACATGGACGTGGACCTAAAACTGTTAAATCACGTAGAGGAAAGTGGGTGGAAGAGGATATGACAATGGATCTTGCAGACACAACAAATGATTGCACTGAAGAAGAGGTTGGTCAGGACTATAGTACATGGGATGAATACTTTGAGAAAATTGTTGTTTGTGGATGTTTTGTATGTCATGGAAATAAACAATTCAAACGAGCGATTGTACAAAGACATTGCATAGATGATGAGATTCCCGTGGGTAGTATTCCTCCTACAATTGATTCAATTCCAATAGAAATCGTTGTAAGAAATTTTTCAATATTATATAAATAATATGTATACTTCTTTTAAACATTGTTTTATATTATTTAAATAATTAATTTTTTTCTTAATGAATACTTGCAGTATAAAGTTCTTTGTTTAAAGTTTCCTATAGCACTGACTTCTATCATAGAGGGTGATGATTATTTATCATATGATACATCTAACAAAAATATGTGCACATATACCAGCTCCAAAGATGAGGATTTGATGAAAACAAGTAACAGAACAAGAACCACTTTAAAGATGCATAATTTGTTTAGAGATAAGGGGAAGGTGGATTACATACCCTATGGGAATGAATGTGATGGAGATGATGACTTTCCCCTGAGTTTGAGATCAATTTACAAAGATACATTTGATCGTCGACTATATTGCGCTTGGCCCAATGATCAACAACTACCTAGAGTGTATGAGGTGTTTCAATTTTGGGGATACAACTACATGATACGACTCTCCAATATCCATGGAGCAAATCTAGGCCTCTTTATTGTTCAAAATGTCTATGTAGGATCTAAACATAGAAACAATTAACAACAAACCACTAGGATATTAATGCCATATTATGGTTCGTCATATTACAGTGGTGAATGGAGAAGATTAGCATAATATAATCCTAGCATGTCAGCATATGGTCTAAATTCGAATATGTATACTCATCGTCTCCAATTGGAAAGTGGAAAAGAAATGAATAGAGGTAATCATATGTATATAGATGGAGATGCATACCCACACAAAAATATTTCAGGTTTTATAAATAGTAGTAAGGTAAGGGACCTACTATAAGACCAAATTGCCAATTTGTTGAAGTTATAAATGACAAAGATGGAGATATGGAAACAGAGGTTTATATATTGATAATGGTTGAGGCTATTATGGACCTTACCATTGGGGATGAGTTATTCATCAATTACCCCTTCTTAAAACACACTCCTGCTGGAAAGAAAAGGGAAGAACATGGTCTCCATAAGGATGTTCTTAAGGGAGGAAAACCAAAGAATAATCAATGAGTGTGGATTGACATTTTATAAGCTATGTTGTCAAAATTGTGTTTTATTTTAAATTATTGTATGAAAAAAGTAGTATGTAAAATAATGTTCCGTTATTGAATTGATATATATATTTGGAGGAATACGAGGAACCACAATTTTGTTAATCGGAGGTCGACTTCATCTTCTTTTTCAGGCTGGTAGCTGAGCACAGGTTGCAAATATGAACTGAAATAACCTTCCATGTAATCAACCACATGATCGTTTGATGCATGTGAAGGTTGTTGATCTTCCTCACTGATAACAATTTGCTCATGTAAAACAATGCCCTTGTGAATGCAGTCAGACTTTCCTTGTTCCTCTGTTATCTTATGATTTTCTTTCAACAATTCAAAAGAAAGAAAACACAGAGGAAGATAGTTTTCATTTGTAATTCCACTGCTTTCTGAATCATGTCTGGAGGATTTCTGATTTGAAACATCAGAAACATTTTTCTTCAGCAATTTGAAATAAGAAAAACACAATGGCAAGGTTCTTTCACCTGATTCAAAACCTTCTTCGTTTTCTTCACTGTTGTCATATGCACAATTTTCAATTGCTCTAGATGGATGAAGACACTAATTTTTAGATTCATCTGCTTCACTGAAAATCTTAGAATTTTCTTTCAATAATTTAAATGAAGAAAAGAATAAAGGTAAAGAATTCCCTTCAACTGATTCAATACTTTCTTTTTTATAACTGTGATATGTAGGCTGATTTCTCTCATTACAATGTTGAAAAGGAACATTTTTTGATAGAGAACATACAACTAGTTGTTCTAGGAAATCAACATCGCAATCATCCTCATATTCATCGTATATAGGCGTATCAACAACATATGTAATGTCATCCAACAAGAACAAACTTGGAACATCAACATGCCCTTCAACAAACTGATTTGTAAACTCTTTTTCTTGACTATCTACAATTGAATACATAAAACAATCAGCTCCATGCTCATCATGTGATGGATCAGAAATGAAATTAGCACCTCCTTTTTCAATAAGTGGAATACAATATTTTGCGCAATCATTAGCATTGAAAACTTCAATAGGAACTATGATATCATCAACTCTATGCTTAAGATTCCAATCAACTATTTTATGTTCATATTCACTTTCATGTTCTTGAGCGTCCAACCCCTCATCTCGAATCTGTTCACGTGCTTGGATATTGTGTTGAATCTCCTGAGCATCATTAAAAATTTGTTGTAAGGACTTAGGTTTTCTTTCCATCAGGAGGAAAGACAAATCTGGATGAAAAGTAGTTGCATAATGAAGCATGGCAACAATTTCAATGGGTTGAATTTCTTTGGGCAAATTGTAATAGATACTAAAAAACCTTCTACTGAATATAGAAATAGTTTCATTGCTCTGCCTCTTTAAGGCATAGAACTCTGTAAGCTATATATCCAAAGATTTCTTCCTACCCCAAAACCTTAAAAAGAAATTCTTCAATTCCTCCCATGAACTAATTGTCTCTGGCTACAAATGTTTAAACCATTCTTTGGTATCCCCTTTCAAGGATTAAGAGAAGGTCCTCATACAAACATCATCATGATCAATCTCAAACAAATCTAAAAAATGCTCAAACCCTTGGATGTGTTTTTCAGCTGAGATAACATCAGGTTCCCCATCAAACATAGGTAGGTAATCATAGTGTTTTGGAGGAAAATCATGAAGGATGTGGGGTAAATTTAAGGGTCTGTATCTATACTAAATCTTGGAGGATGTTGGATCAAGTGCAAGAGGTGAAATATCAACCTTGGTTTCATGAGGCTCAACAACTTGGTTATGGTCATCACATGGCTCAGATGGAATTTTTTTTTATCAAAATCAGTGATACAGTGAGGATATGTATGTACAACTTTAAGAGGAGGATATACAATTGCAAGATTTTCATGATCATCATTAGAATGCAGTAGGTAAAGAAGATTTTTTTTGTCATGTTCAAGGAAGGACCAGAGGCAACCTATGGAAAACAATAAAATGCCTTGGAAAAAATCCAATTTTAAGTACTTGTTTTCTTCCATACCTCTGTCAAGGGATCTCATCTTCCAGTGGAGTCTTTCAATTACATTTAAAGCTTGAGTGGAGTTTCCAACAATGTTTTGGAAGCTAGATTCTGCATTGAAAGCGAAGTCGCCATTGAAAATTTGAATTTCTGGATTCTTCTACCAGTGGAATCACCTTCAAACCGATTTTTGATGTGTGGAGTCACCAGAGAAGGAATACAACCAATATGTGCCTAAGTGTCTACTTCTCTCAAACCTTAGAACTCAACCATGTCGTTCTTTCCCAAGGAAAAAATTTCAATTTCGTCCCTGACAACGACTCCAAAATGTTAACACCCTGTAAATTTGTTCGGTTGATAAAACAAATGACAGGGGTAACTATTTCAATCGACTTCAGAGCTGGGCACTAGCCTGCTCAACTCAGAGAGGGATCTCTCATGTCACTGGCTATTTCTTAGATAATCAGTGGCTAGATTCGATTTGTTTTGGGGGTTTTATAAAATTTTCGACGAAGGAATGAGGGTAACATTTAGGACAATGGAGTCGAAAATGAATAAAACAATGGCAGGGCATAAGAATTATCTAGAGGAGAAAGGATAAATGAGACCATGAGTCCTAGTTTTTAAATTGAAATATGCATGGTGACAGAGGAAAAGGAAAAAAAAAAACTGCATCAGAGCATATTAAAATGAATTCTGAATTAGTTAGGAAGAAGATTACAAAACTTAAATTGCTTCAGCCAAGAGCATCAAGAGACAAATTTCGGGATTTTGAATCTCCAATTTAAAAAAGAGGAACATGAAAATGGTATTTCAAGGGCACAAGAGACACACACTATGAGAGAAAACATAACCCATATCACATCCATTAGAATCTTTACATAAACAGTTCAAAATACTTCTGCATTATATATTCATATATCTCCAGGAATTTACAAAATCCTCATGCTACAAGGGCAGGCCCCTCTTCGATCCATCCTTTTATTTATCCTTGTAATAGTATATATATAGATAATTACATCCGAAATTTAAGACGAATCATCTTCCCCAATGTTCCAAGAATAGCTGCCAGTTACAAAAGAGTAGCGTACAACAACCGAACGCCTATTTTCTAGGGGACGTTAGAAAACAAAATTGACATATATGAGATTTTCGACGTGAAGGCCACATGTCAATATTGTTACAAAATTATCTGACACATACTAAGTTTAACCTACAATCTACTCCAACTTGGCAATTTCTTCCTTTAACGTATCAAGCCAATCAAGCTGGTTCTCCTCAACACTTTCCACTGCCTCAACTTTTACCTTTGTCTTTGGACACTTGCTTTGTTTCCTTTTAACAGCTCATGTATGGTGCTCGCCTGTGTAACCGATGATGATTAAATCCTTCATGATAGGATTTAATCTAATTTCTCTGCATGAACATGGTTCATCCACAGACTTTGTATGAAATTTTGTTGCTAATATTTTTACAATCGACTTCTCTTTCTTCTCCATTGATGAATTTATCATATTCGCTGAAAATCTTGGTTCACTGGATGTTGCTTGTTCAGCTTTGTCCATGTCTCCCGGTTTTTGCAGAAAACACAATTTTTATCTTTCTTAACTTCACATAAATTAGGAAGATAATCCAGTTTGGGATTACTCCATTTACGAATGAAGCGTTGATTGCCCGAAGCAAAATAATGTCATCCATATTTTAAAAGGCGATAGTCATTGAGTTTTAATCATGAATTAATGACAAAATACTTATAGGTAAAATGGTTTATCGCGTTAACCTAATCTATTTCGAATGATGAGCCTTCAGGTTGGTGACGCTCGCTTGGCATCGCACGGACGAAAAGTACCTGAGCAAGTGGCATGAGGTGATTTGACCGGCCATCACTTTTCCCTTTCCTCATGTGATTTTTGATTTGACATATCCAATGACATTAGAACACGTGACATCGGGGCGTGGTTGAGTGGTTTTGTGCTCACCCGCTTTTCCCCCCGATATGCTTCAGGGGGTGCCGCGTGTCCACGTTTTGGAACCATGGTATTTTCCATGGCCCGCTCTCTAGTGTTTCACCTTCGTGTTACTTCATCACCTGATATGACTGTTGTCCATTGATATGGGCCATTTTAAGATCTGTGGCTCGTCGGACCCCATCAACCTCCGCGCTTCCGCCACATTTGCCTTTCCCCGCTAGATATGACTTGGTCCTCTAATTTTATTGCATCTCCACCACGATCTATCCCCTCGCTAAATCTGAGACCTAGCTTCCATCAAAAGGACATTGTTATATTGATAACATATAGTAACATTGTTGTCCCAAGCTGGGTAGACTTTGAGCAGGCACTAGGTCCAAAGAGAAGGGTGGTGGAAGCATATTTCAGGCCTTTGAAAATGGTATCATTGATATGAGCATCATCCCCTAGCTCATCGTTCTGGAATGTGTCTAACAACATTGTCTCCATGTCAGTCATATATCGTAAGTAATCATCCATACCTACCTCTTTTTGATTTTCTCCATTGCCAACTTCTGAAGAACTACTATTGTTGTAGTCATTCCTATTTGTTGAATCTAGACATAGTGGGAATTGAATAGGTGGTAGATTCAACCATTCTTGGTATGCTTCCTCTCTGAGTTGTGCTCTCATTGCATCCTTCTCTCGGGTTGACATTGTTGTGGGGTGCAACGGAAGATGGTAGGTAAGTTGTTCATCATCAGAAGAATCCTAATTTTAAAAGTATTGAACATTAGTACATCAATGATATTAGTAAGCACAATGAAATAATTTGTTTGTTCAAATTACATTATACCAAACAATTATTACCATCATCGACCCAGGATTGTGGTTGGAAGATGGAATGTCACAATTGGCAGGGTAAAGCGATTGTCTATTTTCATCTATCAACTTCTTGCGGTATGCTACTCCTGATAAGACCTTCCGATGTTTTTCAACCGGTATTGGAATATTTTTTGCATTTGAAATACATTTTGAATCAGTATCTTGCAAATTTGGATACATTTTTATTCAAATTGACATGGATAAAAAAAAAAATTCAATGAGATAATCGAAACATAAATAAAATAAGTTAAACTTACTAGAGATGGAAAGGGAGAACTGCGCGATGGACTTTGAGCAATATGGAATGGGCTAGAATTTGAAGAATTGACCATTTGATCATATAATAAGGTTTTCTCCTTGTATTTCAACAAAATTAGCAATAAATTTTCCGGTACATCTCTAAAATAAATTTCGAGGACCATACCACAATTTGAGTTTGAATATAGTTTTGAAGCCATTTTTTAAGAATAATGCGACATAAAACGTAAACTGTATATTGAAGTATTGTAAGTCATGTGAATTCATCCTAAAGGATAATTTGAGATGAATATACTATTTTGTGTGCAAATAAAATTTCAAATAAATTTAAAATCATCTCGGTGCGCTTATAAACCACAAACACACTAGTGTGCATATTAATAATAAGCATCAATGCGTTGAAAAATTAACCACACTATGTTTCGAGATTTTGTTAATAAAAAACAATTATATATTACTGGTGCATCAATCAATATGGACGCACCGGTGCATAATGTGATATGGCCACACCGATGCGTCAACTAATATGGACACACCGGTGCTTGATATAATATGGTCGCACTAGTGCGTCTTACATATACACACCATCCTAACGAAAAAGTTAAAAAAATGTGATTTTTTTTAAACAATTAAAAAAAGAGCGAGAATCAAATTTCATCAAGTCATTTAAATACTAAAAAGCTATTCACTATTTCATTATTTTGCAAAATTTTGCAGAAGAGAGACTTGCAAGAGAGACATACAGAGGAATACTGTGGAGGAGATTAATACTTTGGAACCACAATATTATTCAGAATATGATAATTTGAAGGGTATGGTGATTCACTCTAAACATTTTTCATAAAAAAAATTTAATATTAAGAAGGTATTCAATATTTTCATTATTTTGCCAAAATTTACAGAAGACAGATTTGAAAGAGAGACATACTAGGGAGCATTGTGGAGCAGAATAATATTTTGGAACAATAGAATTATTTAGAAAATCAGGATTTGAAGGGTATGGTGATTCACTCAAAACCCTACATAGTAAAAATTTTAAATTTTACTGTTGGTTTTGATAATACTTTTTTTTACAAATTGTATTCTTACTTGGATTTTAATTAAAATTCAGAATAAATTAATAAATAAATAAATTCATACTTACCTTACACCCTGGTTTTTTTTTCTTACTTGAATGTAAAATTCCACCCTAGGGCTTAACTCCCTCTATCACTTTAGAATTAGGGCTTTTTCGTTTTACGTATTTTAGATCTAATGGGTTTGTTTTTCTATATATAAGTGCTTGGCATGTAATGCAAAGGGACAACTTATTGCATCATATTCCAAACGCAGATGACCCTCTGACATGTTTATTTTTATTTTTTTAAACAATTTATGATTTGACGTTTTTTTAAAAAACGTTTTTCGATTTTACGGTGCACCATTTCGACAGAAACGCACCAATGTGTTTATGTCTAAAGAGCACCAATAAAGCCATAATATATATTTTTTTAATTTACAAAATATGGTGCATAAAAAAAATATCGCCGATGTTTTCTCATCTAAACAATGCATAAAATGTTGCCACATAATTTTTAAATTTTTTTAATTTTTTTTTCTCATCAGTGTGTAGCTTTTCTATTGTTTTTTTTTTATGAATGTTTACTTGTTTTTCTAAGTTTTTGTTTTCTACTGTAGTCATTGTGATGCCTTCTATATATATCGCACTGTTGTAATTCACAAAATTTTAAAAAGCAAATTAAATTGTTCGGTGTGTTTTGTTGTATGGAACAAACATGTGTGTTTTATGTAATAAATGCACCGATACTTTGCATATAAAAAGCGCAACAGTTATAACAATTTTTTTCGTTGAAAATTATGTGACTTGTTTATAAAATATATTTAGTAATTTATGTATTGAATGGTACATGTTGTATATTGATAAAAATATGAGTGAGAAGTGTTCAAATAAGAAATGATTTGGTTGACACAATGATGACACATCCGGAAAAACAAAAAAGGCAGGTTCTCTATTTTATTTTTTATTTTTTATTTATTTTTTTAAGTAAAAAAGTAGAACCTGCTATATTAAGTTATCAAAGAAACCTTGACAAAATACACAGAGATATAGGTCTGAGCCACAAAAAATGTTGTCGTTTTATCGGAAACCAGCATGGTTTGGAAAACTGTTTTGCCCTCTGTCCTGCCCGGAGGAAACCAGGACAGATGGCTATAGTTCAAGTGTACATGTAACAATAGCATGATTAAACAAAGAAAAAAACTAGCTTAGAAGAACCTAGATACCCGGTGACCCGTCGCCCTTGCATGTCTGTCACGTGGACCCAGATGGGATGGTGAATACCTGTGCACAGAGAGGGCACCTCCTCTTTGCTGGAATGTTGGAGTACGCATCAAGGAGCAGGTCCAGACGTTGTCCCATGAGAAGGGCTCTGTGCTCTAGGTCTGCCATGTGGCCTTAGAGTTTGAACACCAGAGACAGATGCTCTGCACGGAATAAAGTACCATGCGATTCATTACCTGCGTCGTCGAGGATTACATCCCCCACTTCCACATTCATCCCATCTCCAGCTTCGAGCTCCAGCAGTTCTGAACCGGCCGCTTCCTCCTTCATCGCTGGGCTGGTCTCGTCCATGTTCTCTTTGGCACAAGCCTTGTCCCGAGCTTCTTCCTCGATCGTTTCCTGCACAACATGGCTGGTGGGGCTGTAGTCACCCGTCCATGATATCTCCTCGACAATGCACCCAGGGATATCTTCTGCCAGCTCGTTTTTAGGACCGCTTCCATCCTGGGAGTTTGCCGCCATGGCTTGGGGTTCCGGGGTGGTCGCCAATTCCTCCATGAACGATATTTCTTCAACGTAACAAGTAGGAAGCGCATCCGCGGCGTCATCCTCCAGCCGGTTTCCAGGCTCAATTGCCATGGTTTCACTGCTACGCACGACCCCAGTCTCCACAATAATGGCATGCAGAGCCAATTGGTCAGCGCGAGCCTTCTTCCGAAGAATGGAGGTCGCCATCGACAAAGGCAGGTTCTCTATAAACTCTATAGAAAATTAATATAGTTTAACTATATGTATTAGTTAGTGTGTCTCATGCAAGGCCACAAAATGAAGAAGTTCGATAAGATTATTTCTTATCTAAGTGAAGAAGAGCATAAAAGCTTGAAGGAAAATTTGCAGAGGAATGAATCAGGTGAATGCAAAAATACTATTCAATATGAATTTTTTCTTTGAATTTTCATTAATAACATACTTAGGAATATTAGATGACATGTTTCAAACAATCTATTAATTCACATATGTTTAATGTTCTATAGGCACCAACAACGAGGGAACATAATGTTATCATAACAAAACAAAATTAATTAATATAGAATATGTAATTGATGATGAATTGGTTCTTAGCTCATCTAGAGTGGTGT
>JASDQU010738453.1:104793-115708 GCA_032191745.1 Picea mariana | reverse complement strand
AGGGGTATGGCTGGACCGCCACATTGGGAAACCGGTCCAGTCCCACCATATCTAGTTTTGACAAGGTATTCATAACAGAAACATAGAAAACACAACACAACAATTGAGACTGACCCAGTAACATGCACTGATCATTCACTAACCCGACGCTAGTCCAGCATTATGAGATGCTTCTTTCCATATTTCGCCTTGTCCTTGCTCTCCTCCTTCTAGGCCACCGTGTGGGTCTTTCTGATCTAGGATGTTGCTCCATTCCCATCAGCTGGTGTGATGTCCATATGATGGACGTAACACAAGTATAGGTGGAATTGGGCAGCCATTCGCTCCAGCTTCTCCTTCTGGTTCTTCTGGTCCTCAGTAAGTTGTTTTGCACTAGCGTCCAGGTTGTTGAGGCGACTCAGGATTTCTTTTAGCATTTTTTTGTGGTCCTTGTTACCCTTCCGATTGGCGGATTTCTTTTCTGTGCTCATTTTACCTATTAACATCTTTGTCCGCCATGCCATCTCTACCGTCTTATGGTAGAGGGTTTCCCTGGACTGCGTGGTCCCTGGGTCTGTTATCCAGTCCGCTTCCTGGCTCAATTCCTCCCGGGCTTTTCCCTTGCGCTTGGAAGTGATTTCCTTCTCCCACCTGGTGATGGTCGCCTTTCCTTTCGGTTCGACCAGCGCCTGGAAGGTTCCCTTGGCACCTCGGGCTGCTTGCTCCATCCTTGAAATCCTTCTATGGCTTGTCGGATTTTCTTCCATCTGGGTGTTTCTTTTGATGTGTGTTTTCTTCATACGCACCATCTTGGCAGGCATGTGGCGGTTCTTTCCTTGAATTATCCTTCTGTTCCTATCAACCCAGGGGTTCCTTCTTTCCCAACCCTTGTTTTTGTGGTGGCTCCTGCTGTTGCGCTTTTCCTGACTGCATCTATTCCTAGTGCTTCGCCTCTTATGGGAATTCTCATGTTGCGGACTCATCCTAACAATCATGGTCTGCCCATAGAGGTGGTCCTTCCCATCCTTTTTCTCTATCTCGGTATGTGTGATCATGACAACCCGTTTGTTGTCCCTACACCAACCATTTTCCCTGCTTGTTGTGTAATCAACTGTGCTATTCCCCGTACCTGTGCTTGGGAGAGGTGTAACCATACTAATCCGTGGTAACATCTTTTGTCCTACGTCACTCACGACCTGCTGAGTCCCATCTGTACTTTCCCCTGCACTAACCCTGCACTTTTTCCTACTGATGTGACCTTGATGTCGTACCCCCATCTGTTGTGTGGTCTGATCCCGCATTGTCACTTGCGGTTGAATGTTGGCCAGGAAGATTATGCCTAGATCCGTCATGCCCGCCTATTGGCCTTGCACTACTCTTTTCGATGTGACCTTCCGTACTTAATCTATCGTCGTGGTCTTTTGTCGCTAGTTGTATGCAGGCTATTCTAAAGTGACCATTTGGGATGTTGCTCTAGGTAGTGTCTAGCTCTAATCCTTCCTTACTAACCCCTTCATTAGCGATTCTGTCCACCAGGCCATTCGATGACTTGCGTACCTAGTGCAACTCCACTGTGTTCATATTTTGCAGATGCTCCTGGATTTTTTGCTGGGAGTGTGCCAAGCACCAATGTCTCTGAACTTTTCCCACTCTGGTGCCATTTTGGAGCCTCTTCACCATGTTGATTAACAGAGTGGATTCACCTTCCACGATAGTGTTTGTCATCCTTTCACGACTTAGAATCTCGAGGCTGATCTCCTGGGCTTCAAATTCCGTTGCATTGTTGGTTGACTTTCCCATACTCCCAGGGTACAGTCAGATTATGTTGCCGCCACTATCCCTAATAACCCCTCCCATTCCTATCATGCCCGGGTTTCCTTTTTCCGCCCCATCGAAATTCAACTTGAGGGATCCTACTGGAGGGGGATTCCAGTTGCACTCACCTATTTGGAGTTGCGGTGGTCGTCCTATTTGTGTGTGGTTGTGCCCATCTTTTAGGTGAAAAGCTTCTAGGACTCTAGAGTCTCGACCTGCAAGTTGCACTTCCCAGTCTGGCAGTTGTGGCTCTGCACTGTTTCTCTCGTCATGGAGATTATTTTTTCTTTGATTTTTCCTTCCGGGATTTCATTCTTGAAGATGTGCCAATTCCTTTCTTTCCATATTGTCCATATGATCATCCTCGGAATGAGAATCCAACATAGGTTTACCTCTTCATTTTCATTGTAACTCTCATTCCAGTTGTTGATGGTTGCGCAGATGTTACCTTGGGTCCTATTGGACTATCGAAAAATACCTGTCGCCCAGTCCCAAATCTCTGCTGTGTAGTTACATTCATTGAGGAGATGATTCGTTGTTTCTTCCTTAGCTTGACAGAGGTGGCACTATGACGGGCCTATGAAGCCCCTTTTCCTTAGGTTTTCCCAGGTTAGAATTCGGTTGTGAAGTAATAACCATTTGAAATTTTTATTTTTGGCCACTAGGGGCTGCTCCAGAGTTTATCCCATTGTTGCGCTGGGTCTTCTTGGTCTTGGTCCACGATGTAATGTTGGGCTTCCTTCAAGTTGAATTCCCCGCCATTTTTTCGGCCCCATCTTAATTGGTCATCTTCTTCCGAGACTGCAATTTTCCTTTTCCCAGTTATTCCTCCACCTCTTTCGCGATTGTTGCAGTCCGATCTCTATTTTGGGAATTGAGATTGTCCGAGATTCTCCATCTGTTTTGATCTGTTTCTTGCTTCCAATAGTGGTGGAATTTGGTTTTTCCTTCCATGATCATGTCCTATTGGAGTTCCTCCCCGTCTAGATTTTCCATTTTGGGTTCCTATTGCCAGGCATCCTCCCAAAATCTGGTTGTTTTACCATTCCTTACTTCCCAAAAGTTGTGTGTCTGGACCCAAGTTTTGTTGCGCCAAGATAGATTCCAGATGGATGATCTTTCCCTGGTGCCCATAAAATGAATTTAGTCCTGGTCGTTTATGTACAGGGCATACTTGGCCTTCCATAGGTTTTCCCATGGGGTAGAAGTGTCTTTAACCCATCGCCACTAGAGTTTCGCCCCATAGGCTTCGTTGGTTACTTGTGGGTGTTGTAGCCCCAGTGCTCCTTTGCATTTTGGCTTGCAAAACTTCTCCCAGGCCACCAGAGCCCATTTTTTCTTTGTTTCCACTCCTCGCCATAAGAAGTCCCTGTGGATGGTCCTTATTTTTTGTAGTATTCCTTTGGGGGCGGGAAATATGGACATCATATAGGCTGGAATTGCTTGCAGAACCGTCTTGGTCAATATAAGTCTCCCTACAAGGTTGAGGGATCTGTACGTCCAGTTTTTCACCCTCTCATGTAGCTTGTTGAACACTCCTTCCCAAGTTTCTATTTTGTATGCTCTGTCCATTAGGGGGATGCCCAAGTATTTGGTTGGGAGTGTTTTGTGCTCAAAGACCAAATTATTTGCCAGGTTTCTTTGGATTGCAGAGATGGTGTTCAAAAAGTAGATCATAGATTTGGAATGGTTGATCTCGGCTCTCGAGGCTTCCCCAAACTCTTCTAAGATTCTTTTGAAATTTTTTGCTTCCTTGACCATGGGTGTGCCATGGAGTAAGGTGTCATCCACGAACTGTTGGTGTGTGGAAGTAGGGCAGTTTTCGAAAGGTTTGAGGCCTGTTATTTCTCCTGTCGTTGTTACACATTTTATGTTTCGACTGAGACCTTCCATCATCAGGATAAACATGAAGGGGGATAGGGGGTCTCCTTGTTTGATGCATCGAGTAGGCCATAAGGGTTTGGCTAGGGCTCCATTTATCAAGAGCCAGTAACTTGTCATTGATATTAAGCTGACAATCCAGCTGATCCAGTGTTGGGTGAAACCAAAGGCTTCAAGAGTCTTAACCATGTAGTGCTAGCTAATTTTGTCATAGGCTTTTGCTAGGTCAAGTTGTATTATCACCCCCTCTCTCCTCTGGATTTTCAAGGTGTGGATTAGCTAATGGGCATGGATGATGTTGTCCATGATTTGTCGTCCTTCCACAAAGCCCACCTATTCTTGTGAAATCAATGTGGGTAGGAGGGGTTTCAATCTATTGTCTATGACTTTGGAGATTATCTTGAAGAGGGTTTCCCTGGACTGCGTGGTCCCTGGGTCCATTATCCAGTTCGCTTCCTGGCTCAGTTCCTCCCAAACTTTGTCCTTGCACTTGGAAGTGATTTCCTTCTCCCACCTGGTGATGGTCGCCTTTCCTTTCGGTTTGACCAGTGCCTGGAAGGTTCCCTTGGCATCTCAAACTGCTTGCTCCATCCTTGAAATCCTCCTATGGCTTGTCAGATTTTCTTCCATCTAGGTGTTTCTTTTGATGTTTGTTTTCTTCATACGCACCATCTTGGCTGGCTTGTGGCAGTTCTTTCCTTGAATTATCCTCTTGTTCCTATCAACCCCGAGGTTCCTTCTTTCCCAACCCTTGTTTTTGTGGTGGCTCCTGTTGTTGCGCTTTTCCTGACTGCATCTGTTCCTAGTGCTTCGCCTCTTATGGGAATTCTCTTGTTGTGGACTCGTCCTAGCAATCATGGTCTACCCATAGAGGTGGTCCTTCCCATCCTTTTTCTCTATCTCGGTATGGTGATCATGACAACCCGTCCATTATCTCTGCACTGGCCATTTCCCTTGCTCATTGTGTAACCAACTGTGCTATTCCCCGTACCTATGCTTGGGAGAGGTGTAACCATACTAGTTCATGGTAACATCTTTTGTCCTACGTCACTCACAGCCTGCTGAGTCCCATCTGTACTTTCCCTTGCACTAACCCTGCACTTTTTCCTACTGATGTGACCTTGATGTCGTACCCCCATCTGTTGTGTGGTCTGATCCCACATTGTCACTTGTGGTCGAATGTTGGCCAGGAAGATTCTACCTGGACATTTCGTGCACGCCTATTGGCCTTGCATCTCTCTTCTCGATGTGACCTTTCGTACTTAAGCTGTCATCGTGGTCTTTTGTCGCTAGTTGTATGCAGTCTGTTCTGAAGTGGCCATTTGGGATGTTGCTCCAGGTAGTGTCTAGCTCTGATCCTTCCTTACTAACCCCTTCGTTAGCGATTCTATCCACCAGGCCATTTGATGACCTGCATACCCAGCGCAACTCCATTGTGTTCATATTTTGCAGATGCTCCTGGATTTTTTGCTGGGAGTGTGCCAAGCGCCAGTGTCTCTGAACTTTTCCCACTCTGGTGCCATTTTGGAGCCTCTTCACCATGTGATTAACAGAGTGGATTCACCTTCCATGATAGTGTTTGTCATCCTTTCAGGACTTAGAATCTTGAGGCCGATCTCAAGGGCTTCGAATTCCGTTGCATTGTTGGTTGACTTTCCCATACTCCCAGCGTACAGTCGGATTATGTTGTTTCCACTATCCCTAATAACCCCTCCCATTCCTATCATGCCTAGGTTTCCTTTTTCCTCCCCATCAAAATTCAACTTGAGGGATCCTACTGGAGGGGGATTCCAGTTGCACTCACCTATTTGGAGTTGTGGTAGTCGTCCTATTTGTGTGCGTTTGTGCCCATATTTTAGGGGAAAAGCTTCTAGGACTCTAGAGTCCTGACCTGCGAGTTGCGCTTTCCCAGTCTGGCAGTTGCGGCTCTGCACCATTTCTCTCATCATGGAGATTATTTTTTCTTTGATTTTTCCTTCTGGAAGGCTTTCATTCTTGAAGATGCGCCAATTCCTTTCTTTCCATATTGTCCATATGATCATCCTTGGAATGAGAATCCAACATAGGTTCACCTCTTCATTTTTGTTGTAACTCTCATTCCAGTTGTTGATGGTTGCACAGATGTTACCTCGGGTCCTATTGGACTGTCGAAAAATACCTATCACCCAGTCCCAGATCTCTGCTGTGTAGTTACATTCATCGACGAGATGATTCGCTATTTATTCCTTAGCTTGACAGAGGTGGCACTGTGACGGGCCTATGAAGCTCCTTTTCCTTAGGTTTTCCCAGGTTAGAATTCGATTGTGAAGTAATAACCATTTGAAATTTTTATTTTTGGCCACTAGGGGCTGCTCTAGAGCTTATCCCATTGTTGCGCTGGGTCTTCTTGGTCTTGGTCCACGATATAATGTCGGGCTTCCTTCAAGTTGAAGTCCCCGCCATTTTTTCGGCCCCATCTTAATTGGTCTCCTTCTTCTGAGACTGCAATTTTCCTTTTCCCAGTTCTTCCTCCACCTCTTTCGTGATTGTTGCAGTCCGATCTCTATTTTGGGAATTGAGATTGTCCTAGATTCTCCATCTGTTTTGATCTGTTTCTTGCTTCCAATAATGGTGGAATTTGGTTTTTCCTTGAGCGATCATGTCCTGTTGGAGTTCCTCCCTGTCTGGATTTTCCATTTTGGGTTCCTATTGCCAGACATCCTCCCAAAATCTGGTTGTTTTACCATTCCTTACTTCCCAAAAGTTGTGTGTCCAGACCCAGGTTTTGTTGCGCCAAGATAGATTCCAGATGGTTGATCCCTCCCTGGTGCCCATAAAATGAATTTAGTCCTGGTCGTTTATGTACAGGGCATACTTGGACTTCCATAGGTTTTCCCACAGGGTAGAAGTGTCTTTAACCCATCGCCACTAGAGTTTTTCCCCATAGGATTCGTTGGTTACTCGTGGGTCTTGTAGCCCCAGTGCTCCTTTGCATTTTGGCTTGCAAACCTTCTCCCAGGCCACCAGGGCCCATTTTTTCTTTGTTTCCTCTCGTCACCCTAGGAAGTCCTTTTGGATGGTCCTTATTTTTTGTAGTATTCCTTTGGGGGTGGGAAATACAGACATCATATTGGAATTGCTTGCATAACGGTCTTGGTCAATATAAGTCTCCCCGCAAGGTTGAGGGATCTGTACGTCCAGTTTTTCACCCTCTCATGTATCTTTTTGAACACTCCTTCCCAAGTTTCTATTCTGTATGCTCTGTCCGTTAGGGGGATGCCCAAGTATTTGGTTGGGAGTGTTTTGTGCTCAAAGCCTAAATTATTTGCCAGGTTTCTTTGGATTGCAGGGATGGTGTTCAAAAAGTAGATCATATATTTGGAATGGTTTATCTTGGCTCTCAGGGCTTCCCCAAACTCTTCTAAGATTGTTTTGAAAGTTTTTTCTTCCTTGACTGTGGGTGTGCCATGGAGTAAGGTGTCATCCACGAACTGTTGGTGTGTGGAAGTAGAGCAGTTTTCAAAAGGTTTGAGGCCTTTTATTTCTCCTGTTGTTGTTGCACATTTTATGCTTCAACTGAGACCTTCCATCATCAGGATAAACATGAAGGGGGATAGGGGGTCTACTTGTCTGATGCCTCTAGTAGGCTAGAAGGGTTTGGCTAGAGCTCCATTTATGAAGAGCGAGTAACTTGTCATTGAGACTAGGCTGACAATCCAGCTGATCCAGTGTTGGGTGAAACCAAAGGCTTCCAGAGTCTTAACCATGTAGTGCTAGCTAATTTTGTCATAGGCTTTTGCTAGGTCAAGTTGTATTATCACCCCCCCTCTCCTATGGATTTTCAAGGTGTGGATTAGCTAATGGGCATGGATGATGTTGTCCATGATTTGTCGTCCTTCCACAAATCCCGCCTGTTCTTGTGAAATCAATGTGGGTAGGAGGGGTTTCAATCTATTTTCTATGACTTTGGAGATTATCTTGTAAACCACATTGCATAAAGCTATGGGTCTGTACTTGTCGGGGGTCCTTGATCATTTTCTTTTGGGATTAGAGTAATCATTGTGGCATTTAACGCTTTTAGGATGGAGGTCGATCATCTAGAGTCCTCCACCACCCTATAAACATCGTTTTTGGACACTTCCCAACATGCTTTGAAGAATTCCATTGTGAAACCATCTAGACCTGGGGCTTTCCCGTTGGGAATCTTCTGGATCACTTGATCAATTTCCTCCTTAGCTATGGGTTTGTTTGGGTTGTTATTTTGTTCCTCAGAGACTAGATAAGGGATGTGTTGCGTTATTTTTTGGATGGACTCCGTTCGGTCTTTGTTGGGTTCCTAGGCTATCCCATGCAAGTGACTTACCAGGGTATTTTCAATCTACATGTGGGATTCTCACTCGATCCCATCCCGATCCTTAATTTTCAGGATTTTGTTGTGGGTTCTTCTGGCAATGGTTGTTCTATGAAAAAACTTGGTGTTCCTCTCTCCTTCCTTTAGCCATCTGATTTAGGACTTTTGGTACCATAGAATTTCTTCGTGCTGTCATCTTCCCTCCCATTCCTGGGTCATTTGGATCTCTTCCTTTTTTCGATCCTCTGTATAGCCCTCTGCTATGCAAACTTCCTAGAGTCTTCTCATTCTGTCTTCAATATTTTTCTTCTCTTGGTTTATGTTGCCAAAAATTTCCTTGTTCCACTCCATTAGCTTATATTTGATGTACTTTAGTTTCTTATAGAGTTTGAACATTCGTGTCCCTTGCTCCAGTTGTTCCTCCCGCCACCACTGGTTGATGTTCTCCTTGAAGGTGGGGCATTCTATCCAGAATTTCTCAAATCTGAATGGTCTATTCTTCGGGGTGGTTGGGAAGTCTGCTTATAGTTGGACTGGCCAGTGATCAGAACCCTCCCAGGGAAGGATGTTGAAGTCTAAGGTTAGCCCCTGCATAATGATGGATTCTGACACCAAGAATCTATCTAGTCTTGCCACAACTTGATGTTGATTTATCTGTTTATTGTTCCAAGTGAAATGTCCATTATTGGTTATGATGACCACCATCTCCGTTGTGTCTATGAACGTTGAGAATTCTTTCGCATCTCTATCCTATCTCTTGGTGCCTCCTTTTTTATCCACAAGTGATGTGATGATGTGGATCCAGTGGAGGTTGTTGGAGCAGGCTTTTAGGTCTTCTAGGTATAGAAGCATTCGTTTCTTTTCCTATAACATCTAGGGTCCATACACATTAGTGCATAGAATCATCTCTGTATTACCATTGATTTGCATGTTAACCGAAAGTGTGTGCCTGATAGCCTCAGCTGCTATTAGGTTCATCACTTGTGAGTTCCATAAAGTGAGGATACCTCCTGCCATCTATTGTCCTTCGACAACCAACATCTTGTACTTGCTCCATTGTTTTTTGTTGATTGTTTCCATTCTGTCTATAGTGCATTTTGTCTCTTGAATGAAACAGAGGTCCAGTTGTTCCTTCCTAAATCTATTTCTAAGAATTCTTTGCTTTCGTGGGTTGTTTAGGCCTCTTATATTCCATGTTATAATATTCATTTAAACATGTGGGGGGGAGTTGGGAAAGAGTTTTTTGATCTTACCTGAATTTATCAGTAGATCTCCTAGTTCCTGTAGGACTATGCTATTTGATTTCCTGCCTTTTTTCCTTCTCGTCTGCTTGGGTGAGAGTTGTGGTTGTCCCTCGCCTGCTTTGATTCCTAGGTGTCCTATCTCCCCATGTGTGCACTTGAGCCCTCTGGATTTGGCTTCCTCCCTTAGGAGGAATAGGTATTGGATGTGGTCTAGTTGCTCCGCTGGTACATTTTCTATGCCCTGCCTTTTCCACTGCTCTAGTATGTTTGGGAGATTGATCCCTTCCCTTTCCACAATGTCTCTGAGATCAATATCTTCCATTCCTACCTCACTTGGAGTCATATCTGCATCTCCTTTTTCCTCCTGCATGGGGGTGGGGGTATCTTTGGTTTATCCGTCCATAGGAGTTGTGCTACCCCCCTGTCCCATCTCCTTTCTTGGGATATTTGTATCCTCATTTGTTGCTTGTTCCCTGACTTCTTTAGCTTTTGTCTTTTCCTTTCCTCCTTCCTCCCCTTTGTTGGTCTTGTCCCGTCTTTATGCTTTATTCATGGCCTCCATATTTATCCATGTTGGGGTTTTACTTTGTTTCTTGTTAGCTCTGTTTCTATGGTTTGGTTTTATAAACCCATCCTCATCCTGCCGTAGTTTGGTGTTTTCCGCTTCTTATTTTTTAATGAGCGAACATTCTCTGATTAGGTGTCCATGTTCGTAACATCTTTTGCATATGAAGGGGATCTGCTCATAGTCAATGTTTTGTATCCATTCCTCACCCCTAAATTCTAGGCTTATGGCTTCTCGGAGTGCCCCTGACACATCCATCTCTATGCAGATTCTTGCATAGGATGTATATCGTCCTTTTAGGGTTGCTTATGATGTCTTCACGTGTTTTCCTAGTTTGTTCCCTATTGCTTCAAATGTGGAAGGTATCCAGTAATCAAGGAGTAAAGTCTCAGACAGACAGATACATTTTTGAAAGTTTCTTTCTCTGGGGAGAATTTTTCCTTCCATGGTCGCATGTACAGTCCTGTTGAGGCGTGGAAGTATGCCACCCCCTCAAAGATCTTATCCCTATCTTCCAGGTTCATGAAAACTGTTGTAAAGAAGCCTTTCGAGCCCAGGTGTAGTTCCACTTCTCCACTTGGCTTCCATTGATATTTAATCCAGTTGTGCAACATTCTTTATGTGGGCCACAAACCCATAAACTTGCAGATTAGTGCATGCGTCTTCATCTGGTCCATGTAGAGTTGCGTTTGTGGATCTTCCAGTATTACCTTGGGTATCATTGTTGTATTTGGTTTACATGGGTTGTGCCCTTCTGCCCCATTGGAGCTCATCGTTTCTTGAGCAACATTATGAGTTTCTCTGGCTTCTTCCCCCATGCCATCGCTTTTCCTCTGGTTTCTTTCTTGACTCTTTTCCAGTTCTGATCCCGAGGTGCTTGTTATTGGTGCCTTGAAACCTACACCTCGTGGGCCTTTCCCTCTATCTACTACTACCTACTTGTATGAGGGGTTTCCATTACCACCCCCCTTGGTACTCATGTTGTCCTCTGTTGTGGGCGTAACTACCAAACCCTAGCTTGCAGTTGCTCCAGACGGTCAAAAGGTGTGCGGGCTTTTCCCAATTAAGATTTGTTCCACGACTAGACCACATCCTTGCTCG
>JASDQU010738453.1:75316-85411 GCA_032191745.1 Picea mariana | reverse complement strand
TGATTAACATAGTGGATTCACCTTCCATGATAGTGTTTGTCATCCTTTCACGACTTAGAATCTCGAGGCTGATCTCCAGGGCTTTGAATTCCGCTGCATTGTTGGTTGGCTTTCCCATACTCCCAACGTACAATCGGATTATGTTGTTGCCACTATCCCTAATAACCCCTCCCATTCCTATCATGCCTGGGTTTCCTTTTTCCGCCCCATCAAAATTCAACTTGAGGGATCCTACTGGAGGGGGATTCCTGTTGCACTCACCTATTTGGAGTTGTGGTAGTCGTCCTATTTGTGTGCAGTTGTGCCCATATTTTAGCTGAAAAGCTTCTAGGACTCTAGAGTCTTGACCTGCGAGTTGCACTTTCCCAGTCTGGCAGTTGCGGCTCTACACCGTTTCTCTCGTCATGGAGATTATTTTTTCTTTGATTTTTCCTTCTAGAAGGCTTTCATTCTTGAAGATGCACCAATTCCTTTCTTTCCATATTGTCCATATGATCATCCTCGGAATGAGAATCCAGCATAGGTTCACCTCTTGATTTTTGTTGTAACTCTCATTCCAGTTGTTGATGGTTGTACAGATGTTACCTCGGGTCCTATTGGACTGTCAAAAAATACCGGTCACTCAGTCCCAAATCTCTGTTGTGTAGTTACATTCATCGAGGAGATGATTCGTCGTTTCTTCCTTAGCTTGACAGAGGTGGCACTGTGACGGGCCTATGAAGCCCCTTTTCCTTAGGTTTTCCCAGGTTAGAATTCGGTTGTGAAGTAATAACCATTTGAAATTTTTATTTTTGGCCACTAGGGGCTGCTCCAGAGCTTATCCCATTGTTGCGCTGGGTCTTATTGGTCTTGGTCCATGATATAATGTCGAGCTTCCTTCAAGTTTAATTACCCGCCATTTTTTCGGCCCCATCTTAATTGGTCTCCTTCTTCCGAGACTGCAATTTTCCTTTTCCCAGTTCTTCCTCCACCTCTTTTGCGATTGTTGCAGTCTGATATCTATTTTGGGAATTGAGATTGTCCGAGATTCTCCATCTGTTTTGATAATGGAACCCCCTCATACAGAGGATTTGTTGGTTACTTGTGGGTCTTGTAGCCCCAGTGCTCCTTTGCATTTTGGCTTGCAAACCTTCTCCCAGGCCACTAGGGCCTATTTTTTCTTTGTTTTTACTCCTCACCCGAGGAAGTCCCTTTGGATGGTCTTTATTTTTTGTAGTATTCCTTTGGGGGTGGGAAATACAGACATCATATAGGTTGGAATTGCTTACATAACCGTCTTGGTCAATATAAGTCTCCCCGCAAGGTTGAGGGATCTGTACGTCCAGTTTTTCACCCTCTCATGTAGCTTGTTGAACACTCCTTCCCAAGTTTCTATTTTGTATGCTCTGTCCGTTAGGGGGATGCCCAAGTATTTGGTTGGGAGTGTTTTGTGCTCAAAGTCCAAATTATTTGCCAGGTTTCTTTGGATTGCAGGGATGGTGTTCAAAAAGTAGATCATAGATTTGGAATGGTTGATCTCGGCTCTCGAGGCTTCCCCAAACTCTTCTAAGATTCTTTTGAAAGTTTTTGCTTCCTTGACTATGGGTGTGCCATGGATTAAGGTGTCATCCACGAACTGTTGGTGTGTGGAAGTAGGGCAGTTTTCGAAAGGTTTGAGGCATGTTATGTCTCCTATTGTTGTTGCGCATTTTATGCTTCAACTGAGACCTTCCATCATCGGGATAAACATGAAGGGGGATAGGGGGTCTCCTTGTCTGATGCCTCTAGTAGGCCATAAGGGTTTGTCTAGGGCTCCATTTATCAAGAGCGAGTAACTTGTCGTTGAGACTAGGCTGACAATCCAGCTGATCTAGTGTTGGGTGAAACCAAAGGCTTCCAGAGTCTTAACCATGTAGTGCTAGCTAATTTTTTCATAGGCTTTTGCTAGGTCAAGTTGTATTATCACCCCCCCTCTCCTCTGGATTTTCAAGGTGTGGATTAGCTAATGGGCATGGATGATGTTGTCCATGATTTGTTGTCCTTCCACAAAGCCCACCGGTTCTTGTGAAATCAATGTGGGTAGGAGGGGTTTCAATCTATTGTCTATGAATTTGGAGATTATCTTGTAAACCACATTGCATAAAGCTATGGGTCTGTACTTGTGGGGGGTCCTTGATCATTTTCTTTTGGGATTAGAGTAATCATTGTGGCATTTAACGCTTTTAGGATGGAGGTCGATCGTCTAGAGTCCTCCACCACCCTATAAACATCGTGTTTGGACACTTCCAAACATGCTTTGAAGAATTCCATTGTGAAACCATCTGGACCTGGGGCTTTCCCGTTGGGAATCTCCTGGATCACTTGATCAATTTCCTCCTTAGCTATGGGTTTGTTTGGGTTGTTATTTTGTTCCTCAGAGACTAGATGAGGGATGTGTTGCGTTATCCTTTTGATGGAATCCGTTCGGTCTTTGTTGGGTTCCTGGGCTATCCCATGGAAGTGACTTACCAGTGTATTTTCAATCTCCTTGTAGGATTCTCGCTCGATCCCATCCTGATCCTTAATTTTTAGGATTTTGTTGTGGGTTCTTCTGGCAATGGTTGTTCTATGAAAAAACTTGGTGTTCCTCTCTCCTTCCTTTAGCCATCTGATTCAGGACTTTTGGCACCATAGAATTTCTTCCTGCTGGCATCTTCCCTCCCATTCCTGGGTCATTTGGATCTCTTCCTTTTTTCGATCCTCTGTATAGCCCTCTGCTATGCAAACTTCCTGGAGTCTTCTCATTCTGTCTTCAATATTTTTCTTCTCTTGGTTTATGTTGCCAAAAATTTCCTTGTTCCACTCCCTGAGCTTATATTTGATGTACTTTAGTTTCTTATAGAGTTTGAACATTCGTGTCCCTTGCTATGGTTGTTCCTCCCGCCACCACTGGTTGATGTTCTCCTTGAAGGTGGGGCGTTCTATCCAGAATTTCTCAAATTTGAATGGTCTATTCTTCGGGGTAGTTGGGAAGTCTACTTCTAGTTGGACTGGCCAGTGATCAGAATCCCCCCAGGGAAGGATGTTGAAGTCTAAGGTTAACCCCTACATAATGATGGATTCTGACACCAAGAATCTGTCTAGTCTTTCTGCAACCTGATGTTGATTTATTTGTTTATTGTTCCAAGTGAAATGTCCATTATTGGTTATGATGACCACCATCTCCACTGTGTCTATGAACGTTGAGAATTCTTTCGCATCTCTATCCAATCTCTTGGTGCCTCCTTTTTTATCTGCAAGTGATGTGATGATGTGGATCCAGTGGAGGTTGCTGGAGCGAGCTTTTAGGTCTTCTAGGTATAGAAGCATTCATTTCTTTTCCTCTAACATCTGGAGTCCATACACATTAGTGCATAGAATCATCTCTGTATTACCATTGATTTGCATGTTAATCGAAAGTGTGTGCCTGATGGCCTCAGCTGCTATTAGGTTCATCACTTGTGAGTTCCACAAGGTGAGGATACCTCCATCCATATGTTGTCCTTCAACAACCAACATCTTGTACTTGCTCCATTGTTTTTTGTTGATTGTTTCCATTCTGTCTATAGTGCATTTTGTCTCTTGGATGAAACAGAGGTCTGGTTGTTCCTTCCTAAATCTATTTCTAAGAAATCTTTGCTTTCATGGGTTGTTTAGGCCTCTTATATTCCATGTTATAATCTTCATTTAAACATGTGGGGGGGAGTTGGGAAAGAGTTTTTTGATCTTACCTGAATTTATCAGTAGATCTCCTAGTTCCTGTAGGGCTATGCTATTTGATTTCCTGACTTTTTTCCTTCTCGTCTGCTTGGGTGAGAGTTGTGGTTGTCCCTCACCTGCTTTGATTCCTAGGTGTCCTATCTCCCCGTGTGTGCACTTGAGCCCTCTGGATTTGGCTTCCTCCCTTAGGAGGAATAGGTATTGGATGTGGTCTAGTTGCTCCGCTGGCACATTTTCTATGCCCTGCCTTTTCCATTGCTCCAGTATGTTCGGGAGATTGATCCCTTCCCTTTCCACAATGTCTCTGAGATCAAGATCTTCCATTCCTACCTCACTTGGAGTCATATCCACATCTTCTTTTGCCTCCTGCATGGGGGTGGGGGTATCTTTGGTTTATCCATCCATAGGAGTTGTGCTACCCCCCTGTCCCATCTCCTTTCTTGGGATATCTGTATCCTCATTTGTTGCTTGTTCCCTGGCTTCTTTAGCTTTTGTCTTTTCCTTTCCTCCTTCCTCCCCTTTGTTGGTCTTGTCCCATCCTTATGTTTTATTCACGGCCTCCAGATTTATCCATGTTGGGGTTTTACTTTGTTTCTTGTTAGCTCTATTTCTATGGTTTGGTTTTATAAACCCATCCTCATCCTGCTATAGTTTGGTGTTTTCCGCTTCTTTTTTTTTAATGAGCGGACATTCTCTGATTAGGTGTCCATGTTCGTAACATATTTTGCATCTGAAGGGGATATTCTCATAGTCAATGTTTTGTATCCATTCCTCACCCCTGAATTCTAGGCTTATGGCTTCTGGGAGTGCCCCTGACACATCCATCTCTATGCAGATTCTTGCATAGGATGTATCTCGTCCTTTTAGGGTTGCTTATGATGTCTTCACGTATTTTCCCAGTTTGTTCCCTATTGCTTCAAATGTGGAAGGTAGCCAGTAATCTAACGGCAAGGAGTAAAGTCTCAGACAGACAGATACATTTTTGAAAGTTTCTTTCTCTGGGGAGAAGTTTTCCTTCCATGGTCGCATGTACAGTCCTGTTGAGTCGTGGAAGTATGCCCCCCCCTCAAAGATCTTATCCCTATCTTCTAGGTTCATGAAAACTGTTGTAAAGAAGCCTTTCGAGCCCAGGTGTAGTTCCACTTCTCCACTTGGCTTCCATTGATCTTTAATCTAGTTGTGCAACATTCTTTATGTGGGCCACAAACCCATAAACTTGCAGATTAGTGCATGCATCTTCATCTGGTCCCTGTAGAGTTGCGTTTGTGGATCTTCCAATATTACCTTGGGTATCATTGTTGTCTTTGGTTTACATGGGTTGCGTCCTTCTGCCCCATTGTGGCTCGTCGTTTCTTGCGCAACATTATGAGTTTCTCTAGCTTCTTCCCCCATGCCATCGCTTTTCCTCTGGTTTCTTTCCTGACTCTTTTCCAGTTTTGATCCCGAGGTGCTTATCATTGGTGCCTTGAAACCTACACCTCATGGGCCTTTCCCTCTGTCTACTAATACCTGCTTGTATGAGGGGGTTCCATTACCACCCCCCTTGGTACTCATGTTGTCCTCGGTTGTGGGCGTAACTACCAAACCCTAGCTTGCAGTTGCTCCAGACGGTCAAAAGGTATGCGGGATTGGCCCAATTAAGCTTTGTTCCGCGACTAGACCACATCCTTGCTCGGGTTTGAGCACAAGACCTGAACTTCGTTGCAAGAATGACTTTACCATCCATCCGCCTCCGCCGACCTTGGTTTCAATATTTATTTAATACCACAAAATAATATTGAAAAATTGGCCTTCAGTGCGTTAAGATTATACAAAGCACAAATGATTTTGTGTTATTAATAAGCATCGATGCTTTAGGATTATTAATAAGCACTGGTGCATTTCTATTATTAATACGCACCGATGCTATTGTGTTATTAATAAGCATTGAGGCTTGTTTGTTACTAAAAAGCACTAATGGTTTCGATTTTTAATGCACTGGGGGGGTTCTAGGTAATACACCGATGCATATTAATTTATAACACATCAATGTTTTCTTATTAATAATGCACTGGTGCATTCTAAGAAGAAATCCCCGATGCTTAAATATTTTTAACTCTCCCTGTGTGTTTTACTATTAAATCCCCATTACTTATAAGACAAATGCCCCGATGCTTAAATATTTTATTACCTTGGTGCTTGATGTTAAGTATACAACACCAGTGTTGTATCTGTATGTACACACTGATACTTATTCCTTATACAAACACACAAATTTGTAAACATCCGCTAACACCTCCAGTGGCCCAATTTTTTTTAGTTATAATCAACTTCTGTTATAGTATCCGCAAAAAAAATCCGCTATCGAAAACAAATGTTGTAGCGGAGCTTTTTTTGACAATTTTTGCCAATTTTGTAACACTAGAAACCTCCGCTATAACCCCTGCTAAAAGGCCTTTTCCTTGTAGTGAAAACAATCAGGTTGCCATAACTATGGGTTTTTTACCATTAATGTCATCAGTTTTGGTATCAGAGGAAGGGTAAATGCTCTTGGAGATAGAATTAGAGTGTAATAGTGTTCTTTGAGAACGTTGTTCTTAGGGAATGCAGTCAGAATAGTGAATCTTGGAACATTGCAACATTTGAGTATTGATTTCTTGGAAAAAGAACGTTGATATTCTTAAGGTTACACAAACATTATTCTACTTTAGGAGGACATTAGAGTTACAAAGTGCACAACAAAAGCGTGACGTGACAAGAGAATGTTGTTCAGATTTAAAATGTGAGAGTTAATTCCAACAAAAGGAAGAGTAGGAGAATGAGATCATTGGGAGGATTGTCGGTATGAATTGTGGTTCTAGTTATGAATTAATTGTGACTGAGGAGTAAATTGCAGGGCATAACCAACAAAGCAAGGACATGTTGTTTGAAGGAAGAAGTCATATACTTGTCATTGTATTTGATTTCAGGAATTGTAGATGGAGACAGAGGATTGAGGGAGTTGGTTTTCCTTAAAGAGGGGTTTTCTTAGAGGAAAATCCAGAACATATGTGCCCTTGAGAATTTTAATTGTTTCAAGGGAAGTTGATTCAAGGAAGGTTCTTGGAGACCACGATAATAACAAATATTGAAACCATTGATGTGATATTTTTACACTAACTCTAGTCATAAGGATTTGTAATTGCAGGTTGCAGTAGACAACAAGGAAATTGTAGCAGGGAAGAATGAGGATATAAGCCATTACAACAGTGAAGTTGTGATATAGGAAAAAGGGAGCAAGAAGAGCTCTCGTGTAAAGGAAATTGTGACAGAACCCCAACAAAAAATTAGATTGTTGAAGAAGAAGAGGACAATTTCAATTCTCAAGAGAGGTGAGAAGTTGATAGCAACAACCTAACAAATTTGAAAGTTGAGGAGCAGGAGTGCTCAAGAAGAGGTTCTACTGCAGAGAACCAAGAGAATGTACCAAGAGGATGATTGGTACTAGTGACAAGTTGCAAACTTGTCCACTTGTAACAAGTTTGCAAACTTGTTACAGAGATTGGTACTAGTGACAAGTTGCAAACTTGTTACAAGTGGACAAGGAGGGTCCACAAAGGAAAGAGGAAAAGGTGACTATTGAAGGTCATCTATAGGGTTTAGAGTGGGGTCACAATCAGTTGGAAAGAAATGCCAAAGCAGTTGGAATAAACAGAATCAGTGATGAAGAGTTTGAAAAGGAGATGGCTGAGTTGAAAGTACATCTTAGTGTACTAGAGGAGTGGCTACAAGAATATGAGGAAGGTCAGAGGTGTGGTTAGACAATGAGGAAGAAGAAGGTAAGATGACATTCACTGCAGGTGAAGCTAAGGCAAAGGATGTCTACCATAATGCAGAAATAACTTAGAGCAATTGAGTATAAAATGAATGTTTGTTTATATGAACCTGAACATGAAGAATTCTTTAATGTGGATGTTGAAGAGAGACCTATTGAGAGTCTCATTTGTTAGCATAAGGATATGCTGATGGGGAAATCGGATGCAGCTAGACAGCCTTTTATTTCTAAAACTGATAATTTGAGTGTAGTTGCAGGTGATGGAAAGTCATTTAAAGTTATTGAAGATGGGGGATGACAGAACTCAAATTTTATTCCAAGAAGAGATGAAGAGTACTTGGATGATATACTCATACAATTTGATGAGGAAATGAAACTTCTGGAAGAAGAGGTAGAAAGTTTTTTATTCTTGGAGGAGATGCATGAAATAAATAATTTTATATTTCAATAAGAAGAGCTTGAACATGAGGTATATTTGATGGAGTATGAGTATACTTACAGAGAATATGGTGAAATTGAAGGAGGAACTACCACTCTCAAGAAAGCAGAGGAAGATCTAGTGAATGACTAGAAGAATCCAATATTGCATGGGGAAAAGATGTTGAGGACATTAGAAGAGACTCAAAAGTCTCATATTTTTGAAACTAATAAATGGTTTGTGTTTGCAGGTATTGAGAAGAGTGGTGATAGACAGGTCCAAAATTATGTCATATCAGCAGAGGAGATAGCATTGTCTCATATAGCCCGTGGAAAGGGAAGTTATCTAGATTCAAGGGATGTAGCTATTGAAAATGAAGTAATGATTTGGTTTGAAATTGCTTCAATTGAAGAAATATTGAAATTGGATATGCAAGATTATGAAGATGTGATTATAGAACTCGCTAAAGAGGAAATGACAACAAAAAATGATAGTATTGCAGAAGATTGGAGAAGAACTATGGAGAAGGTCTTGTGTAGAGGTACAAATTGTCTACTACAAATCTGGCATTTGAACCAAATCGAAGAGTAGAAATTAATTGATCAATCTTGTACACTGAAAATGCAACTTAAATATATGAAGTATTGGATGCATCATTTTGTTGAGGATAATCATAGGCAAGAAGACCTGGAAATGGAAGAGGCCATACAAAGTTTTGGTGAAAACTAACAACAGAAACCTTATTCTAATGATGTATACCTGCAAAGTGCAGAGCTGGAAGTAATTGAGAAGGTATTGAAGTTAATGATGGAGGTAACTGGATGGAGTTTTTATGAGTTGAGGAAGACAATTAGCCACAAGCTACTATGGGTTGGAAGAAATTGTATCAACAAGGTTATCGGTGGGAAATATAACAAGATATGGGATCTTGAAGAATTGAACACAACTATAGCATCAAGAGGACAACGACAAGGTGACAAAGCAAATGGACACCTACAACAGAAAGTTTGGGATCCAAGAGGACTTCAACAAAGGAACTCATGTTCAAGAGATCATGAATTTTTTTTTTCCTGGAGAGTTTGATGCAGGAGCATTTAGCCTCCAAAACCTAGCCCATTTATGATACCTAGGGGTGTCTTTCATTTTACCAAGGGAGTTGTTTCTCTAAGTGTGTAATTGTTATATTTCCCTATGTTTTAAGTGGTTTCTAGAAGAGATACACAACATAGGGTTTGTTGATGAAGGTGAGGATTGAATTTGTAAATGTTCTCGAATGTGTGAGAACATGAGAGGAGTTGAGAGATTTTAGGATAGTTATATCTTAAGAGGATTTTGAGTCCTAAAGTTAGGAGTTGAATGAGAGGATCCTTAGGGATTGTTGTGAGATTATTGTGAATCTGAACAAACTTGAGGGCAAGATGTTTTTGTATAAAAATGTGAACCTTATAGGCATTCGAGGTTGGCTAGGGATAGAGTGATCATGCCAAGGAGAGGTCATTCATTGAGAAATCGACCATCAAGAGAAAACGACCATTGAATGTAGTTCTAGCCAGGAAGACATTGAATTGCCTTATGTTTATATATGTAATTAAGGGTGTATTATATTAATGAAGAAATATTCTATTTCGAGTATTATCCCATTGACTGTGGAAGACTTTGACCATTATTTTCTGATATTTTAAGTCTCTTATTGTTATGTTGAGGTGGTGTATGCAGGAAACGTAGTGTTAGTGGCCAGGGAGAAATTCGAGTTTATTCATTGCGGGATAAAGGGATCAACGAACTATCTACATTCGGTCCAGTTGGGTATTCAAGATCAATTTCCCTGAGAAGTGAGTTAAAAATCCCTTTAGAATTATGTTTGTAGGAGTGAGGGTCGAGGATCATGATCCACCTTTGATCACGATAGGATCAATGGTGATCTTGTGTTGATAATATCATGGACATTGCACAAGTTTGGAAGTCAAAGGAGGAACAAGATCCATTTGGATCATTCGATCAATATGGGATTGAGTCCAAGCCGTTGGATTGTGTATTCAGACCAGGTGAAGACTATTGTTTCAAAGGTTCAAGTAGGAATGATCGTGGATAGTTTGATCATTATGTAGTCAAGATTGGATGGTGTAGATCCATATCACATATATAAATGCATGGAGGTTAATCCCAC
>JASDQU010738453.1:53399-64328 GCA_032191745.1 Picea mariana | reverse complement strand
CAAAAAGGAACTCATGATCAATAGATAATGAATATTTTTGTTCTTGGGGATTCTGATGGAGGAGCATTTAACCTCCAAAACCTAGCTCATTTATGAGACCTAGGGGGGTCTTTCATTTTACCAAGGGAGTTGGTTCCCTAAGTGTGTACTTGTTATATTTGTTGATTTTTCATAATCTAGGTTAAGCATGTAGTTCATTTAATTTCATCATGTCTTAACCATAAACAAGAATGTTGCAGCAACCAAGATCACAAGAAGAAACACCATGCACAAGAACACACGATATATCCTGGGAAACCCTTCTCAAACAAGGGAGAGAAACCCATCCAAATCCTTTGGTATACTCTTCAAGAGAAATATCTTTCACCACCAAGAATATCCTAGCACAAAAGAGGGTGCACAAAACCCTAGAACTCTAGCACCCAAGAGAGGTGCGCAACTTTGACCAAGAAGTGTACTTGCTGAAATTTTCAAAACTCACAAGTGTGTGTGTGTTTTACAAATGAAAGATTTCCTCTTACTTATAATAGAATTGTCCTATCAACTAAAGTGTCTATTGGCACAATAGGGCCGACCTCACTTAGTTATATTATTTATTTATTATTATAATAATTAATATTAATATTACTATTAATTATCTTTTATAGTTTATCTTTAGACACAATAAGGTATGGCCGACTTGTACCCTTTACACAAACAATAGGGTTACATGTAGGTCTGACTCTTGAAAAATATATAGCAAAGTATCTGATACACCCACTAGTGCTCATCCATTAGGGGCACATCCACAGGGATGCCATGGACCTGATTCACTGCATTACACAGATGAACCAAATCTTCACATGTTTACCTGTGCTCATCCACAAGCACGCCCACTCTACATATCTGCTTTTCCATTGCCACATACAGAAGGATCATTTGGAGTGTTCTCGTCAACTCTGTTGCTTCTCAGAGGAGTCCATCACATCATCTTCATTTCTGTTCTCATGATGATGTGCCCAACACTTTCGGGATTTCCCATGTTCACCTTGTGCTCAGCCATAGGCACGTCCTAACTCAACATATTTCTTTTACATCGGATAATCATCTAGAGTTCTGCTCACTCACATCATGGAGGAGGCCATCTTTACGTTCCTGACTCTGTCCTAGGCAAGAACCATGAACCCTTCATAGGGGCTTTCTCTCAGGTTTGTAAGTTAAGATAAAGACTTCACATAGCTGCTATGTTCCACATTTCACAGGTTTGTAAGATGGAGTATGTCTCCCATAGTTTCTTTCATCAACACTCCCTCTCAGCTAGGGAGGCATTCTTCATCAAGCCAAGTCTCATATCGATGTACTATGATTTTTTTTTTGGCTAAGGTCATCCATACTCCCTCTTAACTCAGAAGGAGTTCTTCACCAAATAAATGTTTGGTGTAGAAGTTTGCAGTCTGATCAGGTGGAGAAATGTACTGCAAGTATACAATTTTCTTCTGCATCATATCTCCGACATAAGAAAATTTTATCTTTCTGTGTGACAATCCATTAGGAAGCTCTGATTTCTTTAAGGAGCTTTATATATGGCTCTTTTTCATCAACATAGGAACCATCTCATGGTCAAGTGGATCTATCGGAAGTATGTGAAGCCACATTGCTTCGGATACTTACTGTTATATATATACTTTGTCTCTGGTGCACTTAAGGCTACAGAGTTATGTTTCCTACTACAATAGGAAATCATGGAAGACTTCAAGGTAGAACATCAACTGGAAGGAATTTTCTGGTTCACTGGAGATTTTTATCGGTCATTTGTCATACATTTTGTCCCAATAAGTAGTGAATCATACTCAGATTCTTCATCTCGAATTCAGAAATCAAGGATTACGTGTAACATCAACACTTTCTGAACAGGTCATCGGGACTGTTATAACCCTAAATTGCACCACACATGCTTACCTGGCATCAGGCCAACTCATATCCCTTCTTTGCCAAAAAACTACTGAACAACTCTTCTAAAAACTCCATTTTTAAAAAGTAAATGCTAGCAGGCCCACTACAGCCCGCGGGCAAACGCTAGCAAGCCCACTACAGCCCACGGGCAAATGCTAGCAGGCCCACTACAGCCCGCGTTTGCCTTCAGAATCACAAAAAATGGAAATTTGCCGACGGGACAAAAAGCTTTGGGTCGGTTAACTGGAACTCCCGGCCATGCATGGCCGAGAGTTTGTCCAAAACCCTAGCTCCTTCTAGCCTATAAAAGAAGGGGTAGGGGTACTATTTGGAAGAGGAAAATCATAGCAAAGAAACTCTGGCCAATTGCCGAATCCGTTTTGTCGCAACCCTTTAGCCTTTCCTCAAGCTTTAGGAGAATTCAAGCAAAGAAGTTGGAGGACAAAAGAGAGGAGGAGCCCAGGATCAGGATCAAGGAACAGTGGCCAATCTCTATTATCATTGTAAGTTGATTCATCTTGAGATTAATAAAGAATACTTTTCCCGTCCCAATGCACGAGTCTTATATGTTTTATTTGATTTATGCTTAATCTCTAACCCTCTAGTAGAACAATAGCATGCATGCGTAGTGTTTTGTCTTGATTGCATGATCATCTTTGGAAGGAGCAGCAAAAGCAGGGAGGTAAAGCGCAACGGAGGATCTACACCAAACATCAATAAAAAAGGTTAGTAGGTTCCTTCCATGTTTGCATGTGAAAAAGGGTTCTAGGTTTGGGGTAGAAGGTTAAAAGTAATTTCTTAGGGGTCATGATCTGCATGCAAGTTTAAGCCCTAGCTTGTTAGTCCGTAGGGTATAATTTCCCCACAACAGGGACCAATATTTCATCACCAATACTGTAATGATATAAGTTTGGATTACCAACACTCTTGTTTGAAATCTAGACTTATCAAGAATCCATTTATCTGATATAGTTTCCAAGTCATGGATGGAAGTGTATCTGGTTCATTAGATCATGTGTTTCATCATAGACAACTCCCTCTATTTGAGAGAAACCTCTGGCTATAGATCTCATTTTGTATTACATTGATACTTTCATTAGCTGCATGCTTTACCGCAAGTTTCTCTTTCTGGTCCCTGAATAATATCTTATGCACCATCCTATTAAAGTATACTGGTACTCTTCTGTTATGGCATTTGGCCATATTGGTTCTCTTGTTTCTTTTCTAAGACATGGAGTCTTATCATCAATGAAGTGTCTCATGACTAGAGGATAGCTTTGAAAAAACTCTTTTACTTTCTCAGAAGGTGCCTTGAGAGGCTTGTATTCTTTTCTGCCTCTTGCATAGTGAGTCTAGGTAGGCATTTTATGCCTTGTTGCAATATCATTGAACATATCAACTGGAGCAATAATGTCTTTCTCCCTCTGAACTGTTGAAGGCGGAGAATGTATAGTCTTACTGTCAATCTCCATCTAAGATTCTCTGGATCTTAGAAAGACTATCTCTTCTTCAAGGACAATGTTTTTTCTATTCTCAATATGTCTCTAACCAGGGATGTTGTTATGGAATGTCTTTGAAGATTCATTGTATCCTTTCTTTCTAAAGGATCTAGCTTGGACTTCTTCTCTTTGTGTACATGAAGATACATTGGGCACCCAAATAACCTGAAGTGTTCAATCTCAGGCTTCACTCTGGTGAAGGCTTCTATTCTGGTGAAGACTCTTATTCTGAACATATACTATGTCATGCATGCTTCTACCCATGAAATCATAGAAAGATTCTGATCATGCATTATTGCATTGATTGTCTCAAGGATGGTTTTATTCTTCCCCTTTCTCAAATAGTTTTGACTCCCTCTGAGTCAATGTGACCCCCTCTGAAGGATAAGCATCTTCTTTTGTTCTTGACCTGTCTGGAACAAGAAGACAAAAGGAACCAAAACAAGAATATCTCCTAAAGGAGAATAATGAGTACATCTCTAGAATCGATTTTTTTTTTAAGGATTGTTATCACAGCTACAACACCTATTTGTAAAGTAGCAAACTTTAGAAATATAAGTTAGAGGAATGACAATTACAACAATCAAACATGGAGTCTTCACTTCTAGTGTGTTTATTTTCTTCCAAGTCTCCTTCACTCAAGATAACAAGTGCTTTCTTCAATCTGTCTTTTGTACTAGGACAATATTCTATCTTGACAAAAGGTTGGGTTAGAGAACAAACTCTATGATCTCAACTTTAATCCATCTAATATCTTGACTTTAATTTTGACCAAATGTTAGTATGATGGTCATAGCTTCAACATGCAATCTAGATCAAATAAATGTCATAGAAAATAGATGCATATCAGAATAATCAAACCTGGGTTGCATTATTCCTCTGAATGTGTTGGATCTTGAGATCCTTCTGGATCTATAGTAAGAGATCCCTTCTCTTGCAAATACCCTTTAAAGCTTAACAATTTAAACATATGTGAGTACATACCTCTGATAGCTTTTGCAGGTAGTGGCACCATTTGGTAGCAGCAATAATATTTACCAACTTCTTAAAAGACTTCAAGGGTGACTACAACTGGTACAACAACTGATACTTCAATTAATACTACAATTGCAATTGATACTGCAACTGATTTTGAAGCTGCAACTGCAACTACAACTGCAACTTAGGGTTTTATGAGGAAAACCTATTTTTTCAAACTTCAAATTTTGAAATTCGGATCCAGGTGATAGACTTGCTGGGCTGAGGCGAGTAAGCTAGTGCAGTCAGATTTCTGAAAATCCAAATTTTACCCCCTCAAACTTGACCAGCGGATTTCTGGACGGGTGCTTTTGGTTTTCTGGTACTTCTGGTACTTCTGGTTTTTTGTGAAAACTAGGGTTTCACTTTTCGGGAGATATACCCACTGAAAATGTAATATCCCTAGGCTGAACCCAATTGTAAATGTAAATACAAATGCACATAAGCTGGTGAGCTATTTTGATTTCATTTTGTATGCACATTTCATGGCATAGTGTGGGCATGTACTGCACAGTGAAATGATGAAGTGTACACATTCTAGGATACCGTGCGCATCATCTTAAGTGCGTTCAATTGTGAGGCCAACAAGCCTTTGTGTATATGCTATGTTTTATGGGCTGGTGAGCCAATTATTATAAGCTAGGATGCTTATGTTTTGATTACGTTGGAGAGCCTAGATGTTGAAGGCCAATGCACCTATTTTTGTACATGTCTCATAATTAATATAAAATACATTGTTGCGCATAGAACGACCACGATAAAAGAGATGGGGGACTAAAATCCACTAGTTGGGAAAGGGTGGGGCCCAAAAGTTAAAGAAAAGGGCTAAGATAGGGAGCTTAATCTAAAAGGAATATTATATTAATATTTCTTAAATCATAAAGTATGGATAATTATTTTATCCTAAGTCCCAAAGTTGGGGAAGAGTGGGCCAAAGTAGCTCCCAACATGACAAGTGTCAAGTTGGGGACATGCATACATATTGTTGGGACTTAGTTCATTTTCACACTTCCTTCCATCATTTAGTCATCCAATAAATCATCCTTGAGCATTCACACACCCATTGAGCTATCCTTCGTATCTTCATGTCACTGTACCTGAACCTGTATCCATAACCATTATGTTTGTGTAGCTGGTTAGCTTGGGAGCTAGATTGAAGAGGTGGGTTTTCAGGCCCATGATAAATTTCTCTTTGGGTGAGGGAATTGCTAGGAAGTGACTTCCTGAAGGTGCTAAACTGCAGCTACAGGGCTCTGAGACTTCCTGTTCGGCCTATTTCTGAAGCCCTGGAAGGGAAGTGGGGCAGCCGAGGGACTGTTGAGCAGAGAAAGGGCACACTTCCTTGGGTGGGACAGGCATGTGGGGAATGAGAGACTGTAGGCTGTTAGTTTGAGTAGGCACCTGTGACAGAGTCTTTCATGTTGTCCATGAGCCTTAGCCTGCTTAGGAATCCCTTTACCCGGGTGGAGTTTAGTCCCAGCTCGGGGGTGACCCACTGCTGAGAGTGATGAGCAATGCAGTCTAAGGCTGGGAGGTTCGTGGAAGGTCTGCACGTAGTTGGTGACATTATTACCAAGATAAGTGCCAATTGTATGATAAATTTACATGTTGCATTGTTATTCACGTGTTTATTTTCATGGGTTTATCTTATGTGTGTTTATAACTGTGTTTAAATTTATGGGTATTTCCTGTATAAGATGCATGTATGTCTTTACTGTTGTTTCAGTGTGAATCCATGCATTTACGAAATGTATTTGTCTGTTTACATTTTAAATGTAAAGCTTCCACAATAGTTTTGTGTTGATATGTTTTAATTGCATGCAGTTTGAAAATTTTATGTGGCATAGCTCAGTTGGTTGCTGGGTATGTTACAATATGTTTTGCAAAGAGAATGAAAGAGTGTTTTGGAGTAGCATGGCCTAGCCTGGGTGGTCGAGGATGTTACAATATGGTATCAGAGCTTCAGTTTTCAACACTGAGCCTGGACGGGCTGAGCAAGTTGAGCTGAAGTGAAATTTCACAGAGAATTTATTTTGAAGTGGCCAAATTTCGAGTTGCAGAGCGTCCAGCTACAATATGGTACATAAATTGGGAAAAATCCCCAATTTTGGTTGTTAAATTCACGGGAAAATCAAGAAATTCAGTAAAGTGGTGAGATATTACTGGTTTAATATTTGTTCTAGCAAATTCAAACCTAGAATTAGTCGAATTTGAAGTTACATTGAAGCCATGATAGATGGAGCGAATTTAGTAATTAAAATTCTCAATTCGTGAATTGATTTTGAGAAAAATCCATTCCAGAAATGTCAATTCACAACAATTTGTTGTTATGAAGGTTGAATTGGTGTAATCAGGGTGAAATTGAGCAAAATTCACAATTGGAGAATGTCTATGGTAATTGGGGAAAAAGTTAGAAAAAGCTCCAATTTCTGCAGCGGAATTCATGAGGAATTGATGCGCATAAAAAGGAATGTGCACGGGTGGGCACACTAAAAATGAATGTTGTGCAATAAAAGCTTGAGATATGTAATAATTGGGCACTGCGTGGAAAAATGCTAGTGTGCGGGTGCGCACACTAAAATTTTGGTGCCACGCAAAAAAATGTTGGCATGCAGGTGCGTGCGCTAAATTTTGGCGTCGCATGGAAAAATGTTGTTGTGCGGCTACGCGCGCTAAATTTAGCATTGTGAAGTGTGCATACGTATAAAAGTTGTGTGCAGTGTGCACACACAACAATAATGGTGTGCATGGTGTGCGCAGTATCAGTAGAGCGCTGAGGAGTTTGGATGGTGCGCGCACAGTAAGAGTATAAGTTGTCACGCAACAATGTAGTAAATGGTGCACACAGACTAAAGGTGCACGGTAGGGGCGTACTAAAATTTGGCATGGTGCAGTACATAGAGTGAAATGTGCATGAAATATCAGCGCGTGATACAAAAAAAAGGCGCGCAACAGGTAATAGTACCAAAACCAAAATTGTGCGTGGTGGATATTGGTGCACAATAGAAAAGTAGTGTGCGCTAGTTATTAGTGCGATAGAGAAGTGATGCAAAGTGGTTATAGGTGCATGAAGAACGATTTATGTTGTGGCATTGCTTTACATGGTAAATATGGGTGTGCAGATTGAAATTTGTGCACGCGAAGTCATTTTAATGGTGAACAACAACAGAAAACCAACGATTTTCTGCGACATTTTATACTATTTGAATGTCAGCTTTTGTAGCGCATTTTTGAGGCCCTTAAGAGCGTTTTTAGCAACTCAAAAACCACAAGATAGAGATGTACTACCTTGTCTTTGTATCAGAAATAAAAGAGCTCGGAGAGAGCTTTCTAATGGTGTAAACCATTCGTCAAACAGAGCTTTTATCAGAAAGATACAACACAAACAGTGGAGGGTAAAATGTAAGACCCATCTAACTTCAGAGAGCCATAACTTTATACTCCAGAATCAGATTGAGGCGCAGGAGTAGTCAATGGAAAGATATTGAACCATAGAAGATAGTTCAAGAGCTGAATTATAATTTTGGGCATGTTAAGAATGTTTAAAATGGAAAATAAAGTACCTGTAGCATATCAATTACAATATGGTATTTTAGCCTAGAACTTCAACAGACTATAACTAGTAGCTCATAACGTAGAATGAGGTGAAAATTGGAAAGAATGTCCATAATATGTTTATGCAAAAACCCAATTGAGATCATACAAAAATTCCAATGGATTAGGTGCAAAAATGCATAATTACAGCGCCGAGTTGCTCCAAGTTGAAAAATGAACAAAAAAGTTAATGGGTGAATTTCTAATAACCATAACTTTCTGCTCAAGACTCGGAATTGAGCATGGGAGCAGGCGTTAGAGAGGTCTCGAACAGTGGAACCTAAATATCCACCCATAAAATTGATCTAGGCATTCCATGTTTTAAGAAATCAGAAGAAATAATTCTGATATGTATTATGGAACCAAAATGGTTCATATTTATCATGAATTGTTGAAACAGTTAGCCTGACAAAGTTTTGTTGGCTGCACATTTTGCAGAGTTAACAACAACTAGATCAGATCAAAATCAACATATATTCCATAGTAATGGAAGAGGCATAGGGGAATTACAATCAGGAGGACGAGATTTGAGGAATGGATGCCCATTTGGGCATTGAAGGAACAAACTCCAATGGACATGGAGAAGGAAGAGATGAAAACATGAATATGGTAGAAACCATTAAAAATTTACAGAAGGATGTCAAAAGCCATCAAGATGATAATGAAAGGCTTATGAGATCCAATGAGCAACAAGATGACTTCAACATGAAGTTATTACAGAGCTTGAACATAATAGAAAAGAAATTGGATAAGGAGAGTGGCTCAAGCAAATTGGGAAGTCACAAGTCTCTTGATGGGAAAAGAAGAACAATAAGTGTTAGCAGACATCACCATCACTCCCTGAAGAATTCCAATAAGAGGGAACACGACAACTCATGTCCATCCCCTGTCAGGAAGCATAAGAGGTTTGGGGTGGATGAGCTACGAGGAGAAATGAACAAAATCAAACCTCCTACATTTGATGGTGAGCACAAGAAGGATGAAGATGCATAAACATGGTTGTTGGGCATGAGAAAGTATTTTCAATTGCATAATTATTCATCTCAGGAAGAAGGTAGAATTGCCATCTATCAACTCAAGGGAAAGGCATCCATGTGGTGGGATTAGCTTGTGTAGGTGCAACACATTAAAGAGTAAAGTGTTGCTTGGAGAGAATTTAAGAAGTATTTTGAGAAGAAATACTTGACTAAGAGATATTATGACAAGAAAATGAAAGATTTATTTGAACTCAAGCTTGGGAGTATGAACATTCATGAATATGAGAGAAGGTTTTTAGAATTGTTGAAGTATATATCTTTCATCAAGGATGAAACGGTTAAGATTCAGAGGTATTTGAGTGGATTGCCATCATTCATTAGTGACAAAATACAGTATGATGATCCAAAGACATTGGAGGAGACCATAAGGCGAGCTAAATGCCTATATGATCAACAAAAAGCAAGGCCAACTTTCCAAAATTCTTGGGAAGACAAAAAGAAGTTCAAGATGGATCAAAGGAAGAAGGGAACTAAGCCACCATTCTTCAGAAATAATCCACAGGGACAACAAACTTCTAGAGAACCCAAAACGATTGAAACAGGGGGTCAAAGGCCAACGCAGACACCTATTCAATGCTGGGGTTGTAAAGGGGATCATATGTTCAGATATTGTAATCAGAAAGGTGAAAAAGTGAGAGTTGTTCACAATGTACAACAAGCTGAAACAATGAAGGACTTGGGCAGAAATGTACCATTGATCTATGCAGCCCTGGACAACAGGCACACAAAATATCAGTCACATATGATTCAAGTAGAAGGTATGATCAACAACCAAACCATTGCTATTTTAATTGATTCAGGAGCTAGTCATAGTTATATAGATCCTAAGATGGTGGAAAGTTTGAATTTGCCAAGAAGCAAGCATGGGAAATCTTGGTTGGTGCAACTGGCTACCAGAGCCAAAAGAAAAGTTAATGAGATGGTTAAATCATGTCTTATGGACATGAATGGGACGAACACCAGGGAAGATTTGAACATCTTGCCTTTAGGTTCCTCTTACTGTCTAATTGGGATGGATTGATTGGACCAACATCATGCTCTCTTAGACTGTCATAACAAAGCATTTACTTTCCTGGATGAGGATGGGAACCAAAGGAAAGTGTAGGGAATTCCTAGGGCAGTAACCATCGGAGAAATTTCAGCATTGCAACTGAAGAAATGTTACAGGAAAAGGTGTCAAATATTTGCAGCACATATGGAAGAGACACCTAAAGATAAGGTGCCAAATTTGGAAGATCATGCAGTCCTGGAAGATTTTGAAGATGTGTTCAAGGAGGTACCAGGACTACCCCCAAAGAGAGATATTGATTTCTCTATAAATTTAATGCCTAGAGCAGCTCCAGTGTCAAAGACTCCTTACAGAATGAGTACACCAGAGTTGAAGGAGCTACAAATGCATCTTGAAGAACTTTTGAAGAAGGGGTATATACGCCCAAGTGTGTCACCTTGGGGTGCCCCAGTCTTGTTCGTAAAGAAGAAAGATGGGACATTAAGATTGTGCATTGATTTTAGACAGTTGAATAAAGTGACTGTAAAGAATAAATATCCTTTGCCAAGGATTGTTGATCTCTTTGATCAATTGAAGGATGCAAAGATATTTTTCAAAGATAGATCTCAGGTTAGGATACCATCAGGTAAGGATTAAAGAGGAAGATATCAACAAGACCGCCTTCAGGACAAGGTATGGTCATTATGAGTTCACAGTGGTGCCATTTGGGTTGTCAAATGCACCAACTATTTTCATGTGCTTAATGAATGGTGTTTTCCGAGAATATTTAGACAAGTTTGTGATTGTATTTTTGGATGACATTATTATATATTCCAAGTCAAAAGAAGAGAATGAGCATCAT
>JASDQU010738453.1:37588-53349 GCA_032191745.1 Picea mariana | reverse complement strand
TTATGAGTTCACAGTGGTGCCATTTGGGTTGTCAAATGCACCAACTATTTTCATGTGCTTAATGAATGGTGTTTTCCGAGAATATTTAGACAAGTTTGTGATTGTATTTTTGGATGACATTATTATATATTCCAAGTCAGAAGAAGAGAATGAGCATCATTTGAGGATGGTGTTGCAAATATTAAGGGAGCATCATTTGTATGCCATATTGAGCAAGTGCTCATTTTACCAAAAGAAAATTCATTATTTGGGACATATCATTTCAAAGGATGGGATAGAAGTGGATCCAAAGAAAATAGAAGCCATTAGAGAATGGTCAGTTCCAAAGAATGTGACAGAGGTCAGATCATTCATGGGCCTTGTAGGCTACTATAGGAGATTTATTGAAGGATTCTCAAAGATTGCACACCCAATCACTTCCTTGCAAAGAAAGGGTGTGAAATTTCAATGGACATTGGATTGTGAAAAGAGTTTCCAACACTTGAAACAATTATTGACAAGTGCTCCAATACTAAGGATTGCATACCCAATGAAGACTTCGTTTTATGCACATATGCATGTAAAAAAGGAATTTGTGGAGTCTATTAGAACCCTATATAATAGGGGATCAGTTTTCTGACTAATATGTATCTATCTCAGGCACTATGTGTTTGCTCATGATGCTCGACGAAGGTGGCTGAAAGCGTTCGACACTCACCCAGCATAAGATGAGTTCTTGCGCGCAAGCTTCAAAGTGAGTTCCGGTGCATTTTAGCAAAAAATGGTGGATTGGTTTGAAAGGCAAAAAATTGGTATTCTTGTGCGTAAATGTAAAATTGGGTTTATTAGCTAGTTTTGGTGAATTTGGCAAAAAATTGGCCCCTCGGCCTTTGCCTTTTAGCAGAATTTTATGCAAAAATTTGACAATATTTTTAGCAAAAAAAATTATTGTTGGCCTAGGGCCAACCCCCCGAATATTCAAAACCACAAACCAATAGCAAACACACAAGTCAGTGCCAGCACCAACACCTAACCCCAAAGCCCAAGCCTCAGGCTCACTTAATCAACACAATGTATGACTGTTGATTCCTATAATCACCTAAAGTTCCATTTACCATGTGAATGTGGGATATTGCCCACAGAAAGTCAAAAATATATAAAATGCGGCCTTTAAACACTGTGCCAGGTGTTTGAAGCTGGATTCAAGGTGTCCAACGCGGAGGAGTCACAGTTGCAAAGGAAGGTTGCGTGTTCCTAGAGTTTGCCGCTGTTGTTGGTCCTCGCCAGTATGATATTACAATGATACTTGATCTTTTATGAACAAAGGAGCTTTTGCCAGAGGAGGTTTCACTAGCTCCAGATTCAGAGGAGCAACAAGCTCAAATTGTCACTATTCAAGATGAAAATGGTTATAATTGGGGATATAATCCAGTCCTTTGGGGTGTTCCAAAAGGGAGTTATTCAACAAATCCGAATGGTTCATGTCGTACATTGGAATTTAGGAAAATGGTTCAGGCTCTAAACAGTATCGGTCTAAGGGTTATAATGGATGTTGTCTACAACCATCTGCATGCAAGTGGACCAAATGATAAGGACTCTATCCTTGACAAGGTTGTTCCTGGCTATTATTTGCAAAGAAATATGGATGGGCTTGTGGAGAACAGTGCATGTGTGAACAACACTGCCAGTGAGCATTACATGGTAAACTGATTGATGATTGATGATCTTCTTCTCTGGGCAACGGAGTATAAGGTTGATGGATTTCAGTTTGATCTTATGGGACATTTGATGAAAAATACCATGGTTAGTGCAAGAAATGCACCTGATAGGTTGTCAAAGGAGAAAACTGGCGTAGATGGTACCAAGATTTACATGTATGGAGAAGGATGGGATTTTGGTGAGGTTGCGCACAATGGACGGGGGACAAACGCATCCCAATTAAATCTCATGGGAATAGGGATTGGGAGTTTTAATGATCACATACGTGACTCAGTGATTGGTGGTTCTCCTTTTGGTTTTTCTCTTCAACAAGGTTTCGTGACAGGCTTATCTTTGCAGCCAAACGAGCACAACCATGGCGAGCAGGATGATGTGGCAATGTATCTTGCATCAATAACTGATTGGATTCATGTTGGATTGGCCAGGAACTTAAGGGACTTTGTATTCACTAGCTACGAGGGACTAGAGGTAAAAGGATCAGAAATTCGAACGCNGAGTACCTATTGGTTATGCAGGGAGCCCAAAAGAAACAATAAATTATGTTTCTGCGCATGATAATGAAACGTTATTCGACATTATCGTGTTGAAGACTGCAAAGGAAGTCCCACTAGATGAAAGGTGTAGGATAAGTCATTTGGCGACGAGTATTGTGGCACTGTCGCAGGGTATACCATTTTTCCATGCAGGTGATGACATGTTACACTCTAAATCTCTTGATCGTGATTCTTATAACTCTGGCGATTGGTTCAATAGGTTAGACTTCACATACGAATCAAATAATTGGGGAGTTGGATTGCCTCCAAAAGAAAAGAATGAAAATAGTTGGCCTTTAATGAAGAGACTTCTGGGTATCCATCTATGGGATAGTTCTGCAAAATATACAACATCATCTTCTCCAAATAACGAGGGTCAAAGACCACCATCTGGAAGAGGAGTTACTGAAGATTGTTCAAAGGCTATTAAGGTAGATGCTGTGTTGAAAACTAAACAGCTAAAATCAGTGTTCAAGCTATCTGGTTTTTGACATCTGCTGAAGGGAATTTGATAACCATTATGATGGTGGCAAACAGGGAACCCGAATACAACAGTTTGATCCACTTATTTAGGCAGCAGTTACACAGGTGGCAGAGCTATCCCAGGCTCTAGAGGAAAACTAGACAATTGGCAAATGACAGTTTCAAACATTCCCTGTTTAAGAAGATTCGACTGACAACAAATCTCTAACCAACCTCCAGCGTGCCAGATGTTTCAAGCAGCAGTTAGCTAATGGAAACTTCCTTTGATTTGTTGTCCTGTTTGTTTTAGAGACCATCTGCTACAGGTGTCAGTTATTGTAACTGTTGTTCTATTTTTAGAAAACAGAGGCAGAGGGCGAGTCTTGGGAAGGTTGGGGGGATTTTTATTATATATACACATGTAAAAGACTAGATGGGGGTTCGACTGGGCTGAGAGGAGAGGGTTCTAGCAGTAAAATATTTGTTCTTATTGTTTCGACCTGTGTGAGAGGTCTTAACCTGTAGCTTTTATTTTTCTTTGTTGGAGCTGAGGGTTGCGTTTTAGCAGAGAAATTTTTCTGTATATTCAAAGACTGATCAGTAAAAGACAAGTTTTTCATAGGATTCCTGTGTGGAGATATTGGTGATGTTTTTCTCTGTTTAATGTTTTTCCTGTGATCATTATGTTTGTTTTCAGTTCTTATCATCAGAAGGAATGTAATAGAAGCAGAATTTATCAGCAGATACTCTGCCTCTGAGATTTTGATGATCTTTATGTTTTCTGCTAAAGCTTAGTTCAGGAATTCTTAGCTGCTCCTGTGCATGGATTTTATCTCCCCTACTTCTTCCTCAAACCGACGCCATCAAAACTTAAAACGATCCAATGTTTCTGCTACCTTGCCCTGTGTAAAAGTCTTGTCCAGATCTGAGATGTGAATCACTTTTTTAAGCGCAGACCCCATTTGCCCAATGGTCCTCCTTGCTGTCCCAAAACGACCATTTAAAAACCCCATACTTCATTACGTTTATAGCTAGCCTAAAATCCATCCCTTACAAACTAAGTTAAATCTAAAAGAGAGATCCCTCTCTGAGTCTTGGAGGGCTAGATCCAAGACTCGAAGCGGTTCAAGGTTACCTCTGTGATTGCCTCCGCAGCCTTAGGCAAATTACAGAGTGCTAACATTTTTGGCGACTCCACTGGGGACCTTCTCCAGAGCTTCACTTCAAGTTCAGTTTTGACTTATGACGGTGAACAAAAGACAAACACAGGAAGGCTGTACCATTCACCTGGCGACTCCATTGTTCAAGATCCCGATCTTCAAAGTTCACAAGCAACTTCACTGCTGAAGAATCCAGATTTCAAAGCCTTGATGATGCTTCAAGATGACAAGGTATGTGGAAAATCCTATATATTGTGAAGCTACCAAATATTTCAGGGATGAGTTAGCAGATTTTCCAATTGAAGAAGTCTCGTTAACAACCTTGTTTCATTGTTGGAAATCGAAAAATCTTTCTCATGAAAGTAAATTTTGTGTTCTCGAGCTGTTGGCTGAAAAACTCGAAAAGGATATTGAGCTTTTGAATACTCAGAGTCAGTCTTATAGTTTCCAACATCCAAAACAATTTTATGAGAATCTTACATCTCCAAAACCAAAAGATATTGTATCATCTTTCGATTTTCTGATTGACGAATATGTTGTTTGCAAGCATAAGTCTGAAATTGAACAGTTGCAGTCATGGTCTGATATTGAGGACACGCATGGGAAACTTATCCATGTTAAAATGCTGAAGGAATACCTGTAGAATCAACAAATAGATCATATATTTTTTGACCCGATTGCAAATTATATGGAGCTCTTTTTCAGTGTAACTGTTCAAACATATTTTTTCTGCAAGAAACCGAGCTATCACCAGCTGCCAGTACATATTTCAGTCTTGATTTTCATCAAACACGATGAGGAAACCCAATCATGGGATCAACTGTTGGGTTGGCTTCATTGGCACTTTTTCATTACCTAATCGAAGCAATAACTGTTAGATTAGGGTAGGTAGGAGTGTGCCAATAAGCTCAACAGAATGAGCATCTTTTCTTTTTCGTTTCTTCATGGTTTATTTTCAGTTTATAGTTTGGGGGCAGCCCAATGATCAGCTGGTCGGCGAAGTTCAGAGTTCAGCGATTCTAGACACCTCCTTCGGAGCTATCTTCCCCAGGTGGAGCCTATGTTAGAACCCTATATAATAGGGGATCAGTTTTCTGACTAATATGTATCTATCTTAGGCACTATGTGTTTGCTCATGACGCTCGGTGAAGGCGGCTGAAAGCGTTCGACACTCACCCAGCATAAGATGAGTTCTTGCGCGCAAGCTTCAAAGTGAGTTCCGGTGCATTTTAGCAAAAAATGGTGGATTGGTTTGAAAGGAAAAAAATTGTTATGCGTAAATGTAAAACTGGGTTTATTAGCTAGTTTTGGTGAATTTGGCAAAAAATTGGCCCCTTGGCCTTTGCCTTTTAGCAGAATTTTATGCAAAAATTTGACAATATTTTTAGCAAAAAAAATTATTGTTAGCCTAGGGCCAACCCCCTGAATATTCAACACCACAAACCAACAACAAACACACAAGTCAGCACCAACACCAACACCTAACCCCAAAGCCCAAGCCTCGGGATCACTTCATCAACACAATGTATGACTGTTGGTTCCTATAATCACCTAAAGTTCCATTTACCATGTGAATGTGGGATATTGCCCACAAAAAGTCAAAAATATATAAAACACGGCCTTTAAACCCTGTGCCAGGTGTTTGAAGCCGAATTCAAGGTGTCCAATGCGGAGGAGTCACAGTTGCAAAGGAAGGTTGCGTGTTCCTCGAGTTTGCCCCTGCTGTTGGTCCTCGCCAGTATGATATTGCAATGATACTTGATCTTTTATGAACAAAGGAGCTTTTGCCAGAGGAGGTTTCACTAGCTCCAGATTCAGAGGAGCAACAAGCTCAAATTGTCACTATTCAAGATGAAAATGGTTATAATTGGGGATATAATCCAATCTTTTGGGGTGTTCCAAAAGGGAGTTATTCAACAAATCTGAATGGTTCATGTCGTACATTGGAATTTAGGAAAATGGTTCAGGCTCTAAACAGTATCGGTATAAGGGTTATAATGGATGTTGTCTACAACCATTTGCATGCAAGTGGACCAAATGATAAGGACTCTATCCTTGACAAGGTTGTTCCTGGCTATTATCTGCGAAGAAATATGGATGGGCTTGTGGAGAACAGTGCATGTGTGAACAACACTGCCAGTGAGCATTACATGGTAAACCGATTGATAATTGATGATCTTCTTCTCTGGGCAATGGAGTATAAGGTTGATGGATTTCGGTTTGATCTTATGGGACATTTGATGAAAAATACCATGGTTAGTGCAAGAAATGCACCTGATAGGTTGTCAAAGGAGAAAACTGGCATAGATGGTACCAAGATTTACATGTATGGAGAAGGATGGGATTTTGGTGAGGTTGCACACAATGGATGGGGGACAAACGCATCCCAATTAAATCTCATGGGAACAGGGATTGGGAGTTTTAATGATCACATACGTGACTCAGTGATTGGTGGTTCTCCTTTTGGTTTTTCTCTTCAACAAGGTTTCGTGACATGCTTATCTTTGCAGCCAAACGAGCACAACCATGGCGAGCATGATGATGTGGCAATGTATCTTGCATCAATAACTGATTGGATTCATGTTGGATTGGCCGAGAACTTAAGGGACTTTGTATTCACTAGCTACGAGGGACTAGAGGTAAAAGGATCAGAAATTCGAATGCATGATAGAGTACCTATTGGTTATGCAGGGAGCCCAAAAGAAACAATAAATTATGTTTCTGCGCATGATAATGAAACGTTATTCGACATTATCGTGTTGAAGACTGCAAAGGAAGTCCCACTGGATGAAAGGTGTAGGATAAGTCATTTGGCGACGAGTATTGTGGCACTGTCGCAGGGTATACCATTTTTCCATGAAGGTGATGACATGTTACACTCTAAATCTCTTGATCGTGATTCTTATAACTCTGGCGATTGGTTCAATAGGTTAGACTTCACATACAAATCAAATAATTGGGGAGTTGGATTGCCTCCAAAAGAAAAGAATGAAAAGAATTGGCCTTTAATGAAGAGACTTCTGGGTATCCATCTATGGGATAGTTCTGCAAAATATACAACATCATCTTCTGCAAATAACAAGGGTCAAAGACCACCATCTGGAAGAGGAGTTATTTAAGATTGTTCAAAGGCTATTGAGGTAGATGCTGTGTTGAAAACTAAACAGCTAAAATTAGTGTTCAAGCTATCTGGTTTTTGACATCTGCTGAAGGGAATTTGATAACCATTATAATGGTGGCAAACAGGGAACCCGACTACAACTGTTTGATTCACTTATTTAGGCAACAGTTACACAGGTGGCAGAGCTATCCCAGGCTCTAGAGGAAAACTAGACAATTTGCAAATGACAGTTTCAAACATTCCCTGTTTAAGAAGATTCGACTGACAGCAAATCTCTAACCAACCTCCAGCGCGCCAGATGTTTCAAGCAGCAGTTAGCTAATGGAAACTTCCTTTGATTTGCTGTCCTGTTTGTTTTAGAGACCATCTGCTACAGGTGTCAGTTATTGTAACTGTTGTTCTATTTTTAGAAAACAGAGGCAGAGGGCGAGTCTTGGGAAGGCTGGGGGGATTTTTATTATATATACACATGTAAGAGACTAGATGGGGGTTCGACTGGGCTGAGAGGAGAGGGTTCTAGCAGTAAAATGTTTGTTCTTATTGTTTCGACCTGTGTGAGAGGTCTTAACCTGTAGCTTTTATTTTTCTTTGCTGGAGCTGAGGGCTGCGTTTTAGCAGAGAACTTTTTCTGTATATTCAAAGACTGATTAGTAAAAGACAAGTTTTTCATAGGATTCCTGTGTGGAGATATTGGTGATGTTTTTCTCGGTTTAATGTTTTTCCTGTGATCATTATGTTTGTTTTCAGTTTTTATCATCAGAAGGAAAGTAATAGAAGCAGAATTTATCAGCAGATACTCTGCCTCTGAGCTTTTGATGATCTTTATGTTTTCTGCTAAAGCTTAGTTCAGAAATTCTTAGCTGCTCCTGTGCCTGGCTTTTATCTCCCCTACTTCTTCCTCAAACCGACGCCATCAAAACTTAAATCGATCCAATGTTTCTGCTACCTTGCCCTATGTAAAAGTCTTGTCCAAATCTGAGATGTGAATCACTTTTTTAAGCGCAGACCCCATTTTCCCAATGGTCCTCCTTGCTGTCCCAAAACGACCATTTAAAAACCCCATAGTTCATTACGTTTATAGCTAGCCTAAAATCCATCCCTTACAAACTAAGTTAAATCTAAAAGAGAGATCCCTCTCTGAGTCTTGGAGGGCTAGATCCAAGACTCGAAGCGGTTCGAGGTTACCTCTGTGATTGCCTCCGCAGCCTTAGGCAAATTACAGAGCGCTAACAGAGTCCTCACTCAAAATGGGTTTGTCATATGTTATGAATCAAGGAAGTTGAAAGAGAATGAAAGACACTATGCCACTCATGATTTGGAGTTGGCAGCCATAATGGTCTGAAATATTTATTTGATCATCCAACTCTAAATGCCAGGCAAAGCAGATGGCTAGAATTTCTAATTGAATATGACTATGACATAAAGCATATTAATGGGAAAGAAAACAAAGTGGCTGATGCACTTAGCAGAAGAGTGCATGAAATGCATACTACAATCATTAGCATGTTCCAATCAGATTTGAAACCCAAAATTTTAGAGGCTGTAAAATTAGATTTGCAATACAAAGAATTAGTGGCAAAATTACAGCAAGGTAATTTGCAGCAGAAAATTGAAGAATGCAAGATAGTTAATGATGAAATTCTTATGTACAAGGGAAAAAATTTTGTACCAAATTCCCAGGAATTGAAAAATCTGATATTGGGAGAAATGCATAATGTACCTTATGCTGGGCACCCAGGTTATCAAAAAACTATTGCAGTTGTTAGGAGCCAATATTATTGGCCAGGCATGAAGAAAGAAGTTGTTGATTTTATTGCCAAATGTTTGGAATGCCAAAAGGTAAAGGCTGAGCATAGACACCCAGTTGGTTTGCTACAACCATTACCCAAGACAATTGTGTCTGACAGAGATCCAAAATTTACCTCAAAATTTTGGAAAGGATTATTTAATGGATTTGGAACAAATTTGAATTTTAGTGCAACTTATCATCCAGAATTAGATGGACAAACAGAGAGGGTGAATCAAGTGATTGAGGATATGTTGAGGATATATGTGATGGATAAAACATCAAAATGGGAAGACTACCTACACTTGGTAGTGTTTGCTTATAACAATGGGTACCAAGCATCTCTAAAGATGAGCCCATTTGAGGCACTGTATGGTAGAAAGTGAAACACACCGGTAAGTTGGGATAACCCAACAGATAGAGCAGTGGTTGGGCCAGATTTTCTCAGGGAAATGGAAGAGAAAATGATAAAAATAAAACAAAATTTAAAGGTTGCCCAGGACAGACAGAAAAACTATGTTGATAAGGGAAGAACACATAGGGAATTTAAAGTTGGGGACCATGTGTTCTTGAAAGTGAAAGCCAATAGAAGTTCCTTGAAGTTGGGAAATTGTTCCAAGTTGGCAGCTCGTTATTGTGGGTCGTTTGAAATCCTAGAGAGGATTGGTCCAGTAGCTTATATGATTGCATTCTCTGCATCTATGCATGTCCATAATGTATTCCATGTATCTCTGCTCAAGAAATATATACTTGATGCTAATCATGTTATTGATTGGAATGTGATTCAGGTGGAGCAAGAAGGCACTTTTTAAGTGCATCCGATACACATTATGGACCGAAAAATCAAACAACTCCAAAATCGAGCCATAGGGCTTGTAAAGGTCCAATGGACTTGGTACGGTCCCGAGGATGCTACTTGAGAGCATGAGGATGTAATGTGGGCATAATACCCACATCTTTTTGAGGATATTTGAAATTTTTGTTGTATATGTGTACATAATGCATCGAGGACAGTGCATAAATAAAGGGAGGGTATTGTAATATCCCTAGGCTGAACCCAATTGTAAATGTAAATACAAATGCACGTAAGACGGTGAGCTATTTTGATATCATTTTGTATGCACATTTCATGGCATAGTGCGCGCATGTACTACACAGTGAAATGATGAAGTTTACACATTCCAGGATACCACGCGCAGCATCTTAAGTGAGCGCGATTGTGAGGCCATCAAGCCTTTGTGTATATGCTATGTTTTATTGGCTGGTGAGCCAATTATTATAAGATATGATGCTTATGTTTTGATTAGGCCGGAGAGCCTAGATGTTAAAGGCCAGTGCGCCTGTTTTTGTACATGTCTCATAATTAATATAAAATACATCGCTGCGCGCATACCAACCACAATAAAAGAGATGGTGGACTAAACTCCACTAGTTGGGAAAGGGTGGGGCCCAAATTTAAAGAAAAGGGCTAAGCTAGAGAGCTTAAGCCAAAAAGGAATATCATATTAATATTTCTTAAATCATAAAGTATGGATAATTATTTTATCCTAAGTTCCAGAGTTAGGGACAAGTGGGCCACAGTAGATCCCAACATGACAAGTGTCAAGTTGGGGAAATGCATACATATTGTTGGAACTTAGTTCATTTTCACACTTCCTTCCATCATTCAGTCATCCAGTCAATCATCCTTGAGCATTCACACATGCATTGAGCTATCCTTCGTATCTTCATGTCACTGTACCTGAACCTGTATCCATAGCCATTATGTTTGTGTAGTTGGTTAGATTGGGAGCTGGATTGAAGAGGTGGGTTGTCAAGCCCGTGGGATATTGAAGAGGCGGGTGCCAGGCCCATGAGCAATTTCTCTCTGGGTGAGGGAATTGTTGGAAGTGACTTCCTGAAGGTGCTAAACTGCAGCTACAGGGCTCTGAGACTTCATGTTTGACCTGTTGTTGAAGCCCTGGAAGGGAAGTGGGGCAGCCGAGGGACTGTTGAGTAGAGAAGGGGAACACTTCCTTGGGTGGGACATGCATGTGGGGAATGAGAGACTGTAGGCTGTTAGTTTGAGCAGGAACCTGTGACAGAGTCTTTCCTATTGTCCATGAGCCTTAGCTTGGTTAGGAATCCCTTTACCCGGGTGGATTTTAGTCCCGGTTCGGGAGTGACCCACTACTGAGAGTGATGAGCAATGTGGTCTAAGGCTGGGAGGTTCATGGAAGGTCTGCACGCAGTTAATGACATTATTACCAAGATAAGTGCCAATTGTGTGATAAATTTACATGTTGCATTGTTATTCAAGTGTTTATTTTCATGGGTTTATCTTATGTGTGTTTATAACTGTGTTTATATTTATGGGTATTTCCTGTATAAGCCGCATGTATGTGTTTACTGTTATTTCAGTGTGAATGCATGCATTGATGAAATGTATTTGTATGTTTACATTTTAAATGTAAAGCTTCCACAAGAGTTCTGTGTGCATATGTTTTAGTTGCATTCTGTTTGAAAAATTTATGTGGCATAGCTCAGTTGGTTGCTGGGTATGTTACAGTATGTTCCGCAGAGAGAATGAAAGAGTGTTTTGGAGTAGCATGGCCCAGCCTGGGTGGTGGGGTATGTTACAGAAAAGGTGTGTAGAAGGTGCCAAAGAGTTCCTTGGTTTAGGGCAGACTTTTCTAGATGGTTTTGAGGTTGAAAATCTTCTTCAATAAAAAATCCCTAATTTCCGTGTACGACAACAATGACGTTTTTCCTTTTTCTTGTGAAAAATGTTTGTGCAATGGGTTCTTTCAAGACCTATTCTCTGATACCATGTTGATTTTTCATAAGCTAGGTTAAGTATGTTGTTCATTTAATTTCATCATGTCTTAACCATAAACAAGAATGTTGCAGCAACCAAGATCACAAGAAGAAACATCATGCACAAGAACACAAGATATATCCTGGGAAACCCTTCACAAACAAGGGAGAAAACCCAGCCAAATATTTTGTTATACTCTTCAAGAGAAAGACCTTTTACCACCAAGAATATCCTAGCACACAAGAGGGTGCACAAAACCCTAGAACTCTAGTGCCCAAGAGAGGTGTGCAACTTTGACCAAGAAGTGTATTTGCTGAAATTTCCAAAACTCACAAGTGTGTGTGTGTGTTTTACAAATGAAAGATTTCCTCTTGCTTATATTAGACTTGTCCTATCAACTGAAGTGTTTATTGGCACAATAGGGCCATTCTCACTTAGTTATATTATTTATTTATTATTATAATAATTAATATTACTATTAATTATCTTTTACATATTATCTTTAGACACAATAAGGTAGGGCCGACCTGTACCCTTTACACAAACACTAGGGTTATAGGTAGGTCTGACTCTTGAACAATATATAGCAAAGGATTTGATACACCCACTAGTGCCCATCCACTAGGGGCACATCCATAGGGATGTAATGGACCTGATTCACTGCATCACACATATGAACCAGGTCTTCACCCATTCACTTGTGCTCATCCACTCTACAGATCTTCTTTCCCACTGCCACCTACAGAAGGATTATATGGAGTCTTCTCGTCAACTCTACTGCTTCTCAAAGGAGGCCATCACATCATCTTAATTTATGTTCTCATGATGATGTGCCCAACACTTTTGGGATTTCCCACGTTCACCTTGTGCTCAGTCACAGGCACGTCCTAACTCAACAGATCTCTCTTACATCGGATAATCATCTGGAGTTCTTCTCACTCACGTCATGGAGGAGGCCATCTTTACGTTCCTGACTCTGTCCTAGGCAGGAACCACGAACCCTTCATAGGGGCTTTCTCTCAAGTTTGTAAGCTGAGATAAATACTTCATAATAGCTGCTATGTTCCACATCTCATAGGTTTGTAAGTTGGAGGATGTCTCCCATAGCTACTTTCATCAACAATATTTTCCTATGTTTTAAGTGGTCTCTAGAAGAGATACATAGGATAGGGTTTGTTGATGAAGGTGAGGATTGAATTTGTAAATGTTCTCAAATGTGTGAGAACATGAGATGAGTTGAGAGATCTTAAGATAGTTAGATCTTAAGATGATTTTGAGTCCTAAACCTAGGAGTTGAGTGAGAGGATCCTTAAGGATTGTTGTGAGATTATTGTGGATCTGAACAAACTTTAGTTCAGGATCCTTTTTTATAAAAATGTGAACCTTGGAGGCATTCAAGGTTGGCTAGGGATAGAGTGATCATGCCAATGAGAGGTCGTTCATTGAGAATTTGACCATCAAGAGAATAAGGCCATTGAATGTAGTTCCGACCAGGAAGGCATTGAATTTCCTTATGTATATATATGTAATTAAGGGTGTATTATATTAATGGAGAAATATTATATTTCGAGTATTATCCCATTTACTGTGTATTATTGATCGTGGAAGCCTTTCACCATTAATATGTGATATTTTAAGTCTCAACTTGTTATGTTGAGGTGGTGTATGTAGGAAAAGTAGAGTTCGTGCCCGGGGAGAAATTCCAGTTTGTTCATTGCAGGATAAGGGGATCGACAACCTATCTACATTCGATCCAGTTGGGTATTCAAGATCATTTTTTCTGAGAAACAAGTTAAAAACCCTTTTAGAATTTTGTTTGCGGGAGTGAGGGTCGAGGATCGTGATCCACCATTGATCACGACAGGATCAATGGTGATCCTGTGATGATAATATCATGGACATTGCACAAGTCTAGAAGTCAAATGAGGAACAAGATCCATTTGGATCATTCGATCAATATGATATTGAGTCCGTGCTGTCAGATTGTGTAGTCAGAGCAAGCGAAGACTATCATTTCAAAGGTTCAACCAGGAAGGATCATGGATCGTCCAATCGTTATGTAGTCAATATTGGAAGGTGTAGATCCATATCACATATGGAAATGCACAGAGGTTAATCCTGCAGTTGATTTGCGAAATGATCCCAATCATCCAAGACATTGACACACGTCATCCGATTATTTATTTTCCCCCCCCCTTAGCATGGAGATTTGAGCCCATAACTTAGCCCCAAAATACGTCGCCAGGGTTATGAACCTTGGTCATATTGTTGAAAACTTTCGCATTGGAGACATGCATAAAGAGTAGCACTAAAAGCATAATCTCTCAGTCATTGGGTTCCGGTCGTATGAAAGTGAAAGGCCACGAGGTTAGCGCTTCGAGGATGAACGAAGAAGGATTCGATCCATACTGTGATCGAATAGTTTAAGGATAAAAATAGAAAGTGAGTCTACTAAGGAAAAATTTAATGAGGGCCTGAAGTAAAGTGAACTAAGATATGTGTGACTAAAAATTGAAAGAGATGCTTAGACACCCCTAAGAGGGTTTGAGTAACAACCTAAAACAATAAGGTTTCCATAATTGTAGGTTTTTTACCATTAAGGTCATTAGTTTTGGTATCAGAGCAAGGGTAAATGCTCTTGAAGATAGAATTAGAGTGTAATAGTGTTCTTTGAGAAGGTTGTTATTGGGGAATGCAGTCATAACGATGAATCTTTGAACGTTGCAACATTTTAGGATTGAGTTCTTGGAAAAAGAAAGATGATATTCTTAAGGTTACGAAGACAGACTTCTTCTTTGGGAGGAGATCAAAGTTACATAGTGCACAATAGAAGCGTGACATGACAAGAGAATGCAGGTTGAGATTTAAAATCTGATTGTTAATTCTAGCAAAAGGAAGAGTAGGAGAATGAGATCCTTTGGAGGATTGTAGGTATGAATTGTGGTTCTGGCCATGAATTAATTGTGATTGAGGAGAAAATTGCAGGGTATAACCAACAAAGAAAGTTCATATTATTTGAAGGAAGAAGTCAGATACTTGTCACTGTATTTGATCTCGGGAGTTACAGATGGAGACAGAGGATTGAGGGAGTTTGTTTGCCCTGAAGAGGGTTTTTCTTAGAGGAAAATCCAGAACATAAGTGCCTTTAAGAAGTTCAATTGATTTAAGGGAAGTGAATTTGAGGAAGGGTTGTTGGAGACTAATATCATAACAGATCTTGAAGCCATTGATGTGATATGTTTTACAATAACTCTCGTCATGAGGATTTGTAATTGCAGGTTCAAGTAGACAATAAGGAAATTGTAGCAGGGAAGAATGAGGATAGCAACCATTACAACAGTGAAGTTGTGATAGAGGAAAAAGGGAGCAAGCAAAGCTCTCGTGTAAAGGAAATTGTGACAGAACCACAACATCAAATTAGATTGATGAAGAAGAAGAGGAAAATTGCAGTTTGCAAGAGAGGTGAGCAGTTGATAGAAACAACCTAACATCTTTGAAATTTGAGGAGCAGAAGTTCTCAAGAAGAGGTTATATTGCAAAGAACCAAGAGGATGTACCAAGAGGATGATCAGTACTAGTGATAAGTTGTAGAATTGTTACATAGATGGGAAGGGCTTGTTGCATCTCACAAGTGGACAAGGAGGGTCCACAGAAGAAAGAAAAAAAGGTGACTATTGAAGGTCATCTACAAGGTTCAAAGTGGGGTGACAATCAATTGGAAAGAAATGCCAAAGTAGTTGGCATAAAGAGAAGGAGTGATGAATAGTTTGAAAATGAGATGGTTGAGTTGAAAGTAAATCTTAGTGCACTAGAGGAATGGCTACAAGAATATGGGGAAGACCAAAGGTGTGGCTAGACAATGTGGAAGAAGAAGGTAAGATGGCATTCAATGTAGGTGAAGCTAAGGCAAATAATGTCTGCCAAAGTGCAGGAAGAACTTAGATCAACTGAGTATAAAAAGAATGTTTGTTTATATGAACCTGAACAAGAAGTATTCTTTAATGAGGATGTTGAAGATAGACCTACTGAGAGTCTTATTTGTCAGCATGAGAATATGTTGATGGGGAAATCAGATGGGTCTAGAGAGCCTTATTATTTTAAAACTGATAATTTGTTTGTGGTTGCAAGTGATGGAAAGTCATCTAAATTTATTGATTATTTATTTCCTAGATTATTTATTTCAGTCAATTATTTATTTCTCCCC
>JASDQU010738452.1:231024-249617 GCA_032191745.1 Picea mariana | reverse complement strand
TGTGGGGCTGACTTCTCTTCTTGGATCTTCTACTTTCTTCTGAGGCTTCTTTGATCCGTTCAATGGTTATTCTCTGACTTCTTGGCATCTTCATCTCTAAGAAAAGTTGTCTCGGAGGTGAATACCTCTTGTTGCTACCAAAACAATCAACTCTCCCTCTTAGCTAGGGAGGAATTCTCCATGATGTTCTCCTCTGGTCCTCATAGCTCCACAGGCTATGCCATTGTCCTCGGACCATGCCATGGTTACGCAGACCATGCTATAGGTAGCATCATCACGTCACACATGGCTACAACCAATGTGGACCTATCAATCTCATCTAGGGGCTATAACCCGCTAGAGAACACTAGGGATACAACCTCATAGTGTGTGTCATCATCGTCAAGGGCTACAACCACAGGATGTGTCCACTTGGGCTACACCCCAAGGGATGATGGGCTACAACCCATAATATCCCAACCACTTGGGATACAACCCAAGGGTCTCTAGGCACTGTTATCTCCGATTTCTAGGGATAACTAGGAGATCATGTCTCGAGGCCCACAGGTCCTAGACATGGAGTACCGAGAGCAGGATTGACTTGAGCATGGCCCTGGAGGGCCCCTTCTTCTTCTTCTTCGCCAGAGTTGTCCTGTCAGCAACAACAACATCCATCACCATCGNATGGAGCAAGAACCTTCTTTGATGCAAGCCCAAGCCGGTAGTGATGGAGGCTGGTACTGCTGGCAGGACAAAACTGGCTGAGAAGAAGAAGATGGGTCCTCCAGGACCATGCTCAGGTCACTCCTGCTCTCGGTACTCCATGTCTAGGACCATGTGGGCCTCGAGACATGATCTCCTAGTTATCCCTAGATATCGGGGATAACACACTGCATAAATGGAAAACAAAGTCGGGTGAGGTTTCCAATGTGTTTGGCCTGGTTACAGTGCCTTTACTTGGTGGATCCCTGTATTATGTCTCCTTCATAGGTGATTTTTCCAGGAAGACATGGATATATTTCCTGAGGAAGAATCAGAGGTTTTCGAGAAATTTAAAGAGTTTAAAGCTCTTGTAGAAAACCAGACAGATTAGAAGATTAAGGTGCTGAGAACTGACAAGGGTGGTGAATTATGTGGAAAAGAATTTGATCAGTTCTGTAAGAAGTGTGGCATAGCACGCCAAAATACCACACCATATACCCCACAACAAAACGGAGTTGCCGAGAGAATGAACAGAACATTGATGGATAAGGCAAGGAGCATGCTCAATGGTGCTGGTCTCGCACAAAAATTTAGGGCGGAGACAGTCGACACTGCAAGATATCTGGTGAATATGTCTCCTTCGTTGACGCTAGTCGACACGAGTCCACATGAGGTATGGTCGGGTAAGAAGCCTTCGGTTGCACATCTCAAAGTATTTGGCTCTGATGCATTTTTGCATGTTCCCAAGGAAAAGAGGAGCAAGTTGGACAAGAAGGTAGTCAAATGTATTTTTCATTGGATACAAAGAGGGAATGAAAGGATATAAGCTCTGGGATCCTGCATCAAGGAGAACAGTGTATAGTCGAGATGTGGTCTTCAAAGAAGTTAAAGGTAAGTCTGAGCCTGAAGAAATTGTTCAGATCGAGAATAATCCTAAGACGGCGTGGTTTGAACTGAGGAATGAAGAAGATGATTCAGATGAGTTGACTGAATCAGAAGAAGAGGTGGAACAACAGACTCCGGTGGTAAGGAGTTCAGAAAGAGTAAGAAAACCAGTTGAAAGGTATAGTCCGCCTGACTTCTGTTCCACATTCGTGTTAACTACCATCGACGATGAGCCCAAGTTGGTCGGTGAGGCAGTCGACTCGACAGAGGGTTAAATCTGGAAGGATGCCATGGTCGAAGAGATGGAATCCTTGCACAAGAATGAGACATGGGATTTAGTCAAGTTACCTAGTGGAAGAAAGCCCATCGGTAGAAAATGGGTATTCAAGAAGAATATGAATGCCGCAGGACAAGTCGAGAAGTTCAAATCTCGACTGGTAGCAAAAGGTTATTCCCAAGTCGAGGGAGTCGACTTCGGTGAGATTTTTTCCCCTGTTGCAAAATTAACTTCCATAAGAGTACTAATGTCTCTAGATGCAACATTCGATCTGGAAATAGAACAAATGGATGTGAAGACAACGTTCCTACATGGGGACCTGGAAGAAGAAATCTACATGAAACAACCTGAAGGATTTGTAGTAAAGGGCAAGCAAGAGTTGGTGTGTGTTATCCCCGATTTCTAGGGATAACTAGGAGATCATGTCTCGAGGCCCACAGGTCCTAGACATGGAGTACCGAGAGCAGGATTGACCTAAGCATGGCCCTGGAGGGCCCATCTTTCTTCTTCTTTGCCAGATTGTCCTGTCAAGCAGCAGCAACATCCATCACCATCGGCTTGGACTTGCATCAGAGAAGACTCTTGCTCCATAAGGTAATTGGTCCAGGTATCATGGTATGTGTCATGTTTGATCATTATAACTTTCTTATATATGCATCAGGTTCCTTACATTTCTGACGACTGCTTGGATCTTACACTAACCCACTTGACCATTGTTTGGGGGGATTAACGGGGTGACCCAACAAGCTTGTATCCATGGGTTTTGGTTAGCCACTAGGGGGGATTTGAAGAGCCATTGTCCGCTCCCACCATACTATCACTTTACATCTTCTCTCTCATACATCCATCCCATTCCCCTGGTCCGGGCATTAGGATGACCTTTGAAGGGTTACACTCTGTCCTGTGGGAAGAAGGGGCTAAAGGCCCAGGGGGTAAAAGCAGCTGGTAAAAGATAAAAGCCATAGGAAATAAAACCTAGAGATGCTTTGCCCAGGGATCCCCGAGAAGGCAATAAAAGGTCTCTCGATAAGAAACAAAAGGGACCCGAAGAAAAATAACAAAACAAGACCTAACCAAGAGGATGGGAGGTCTCATCACGAGCCGACCCATTATGTTCATAGGTATCTAGCAGTATGACATTGCCATTATCTGGTCACCACGCCAGGGCAATGACCTTTGGTTGCATGGCCAAGGGAAAGGGGGTCTCATCATGAGCCAGCCTTATCATTTCTGCGAAAATACCAGTGGGTAACACTGTCAGCTCTGGTCACCACACCAAGGCAATGTCCTCTGGTCAGACCTTGAAGTAAAAAAGGAAGAAAAAGCAATAAATAAGGCAATAAAGGGGCTTGGAAAAAGTGCATCCATGACGGGTACAGCTCACCTCCTACAAAGGCACCCACGGACAATACCTACCCCTGGTCTTCACTATGACTGGACATCCTTAGACCATATCACTTCATGTACATGGCTTGAATGATCTTCTGTGGAAACTTTCCTCTTCTTATGGATACTGGCTCAATAGGTTGTTCTGTCTATTTCTTCAACTTTGTATGGTAGATCAGTGTAATGTCTTAGAGCTATTAGATGATATGCTAGGGATTTTATGCATGTATTTGATAAATTTAATGATGAAACATGATTGACATTGCTATGATCCCGAGGACCGATGAGCCCATGGAGGGCGTAGTTTTTGATGTGCAGGACCATACCCGACGGACAGGTACCAGTGGACCGGTACACATGGGGATATGATTAGCTCGGACCTCCATGGGGCTGAAGAGCCCATCAGATGGTTGCTGGGATGGCAGAGACAGGACAACGTTGTGATGATGCCTTTGCACATGAAGAAAGAAGGACGTTCTACCCAGGACACTTTGGCAGAGCCCGGCCTAGGGGGGATCACCCACTGTAGATAGAACGTTTGCCCCTTGATGGACAGGACGTCACCCAGGAGAGCAAGACGTCATTCTGAGCGTGTGGCAGTATGATGAGGCTGTTTGGCACGTGTGGCAGCTTGGAGGAGCCCTAGAAGGGCCAACATCTGGCTTCTGGATGCTGGAAATGCCCAAAAAGGGCCAACGTCTCCCTCATAAGGGCTTGATGTCCCTTTTTTTGCTCATATTATGTCCTTTTCTAGCAGTTAATGTAAAAAAAAGTGTAAATTTTGTAGTCAGCCTTGTCGGCTGTTTTAATGACCTATTTTTTAATTTAAAGGTCATGGATTGGTATAAATAGAGGATGTTTTTCCTCATTTTAGACATAACACAACTCACTCTCTTGTGAGAGATCATCTTTTAGTCTTTTGCTTGGTATTTTTGGTGTTGGAAGTGAGGTGCAACTCTTCTTGGAGGATTTCTCTTGGCATTTATGGTGTTTCTCTCATGGAAGGTTTACAACTAGGGTTTGATTATGCATTCTTCATGATTTGTAAGTGAATTTCTCATGCAAAACTTCTTAAGTGAATGGTTGTAGGTTTAATCTCTTACATTTGCTATTATATTGTTATTATATTGCTGAATCTTGAAACCCTAGGTAGTAAGCACACTAGTAGGTCATTGCTATATGTCCCCATGCTTGAGAAATAAATTTCAGCCATTGAAAAAGGAAGATATAGCCTAGCCGTTGCTACACTTTTCTCCCTTTTTCTGAGTTAGCATTAAAGTTTTAGGTTGAAGAGAGGAGACATCCTAGGCCTAGTTAATTCTACACCTAGGGTTTTAACCTTCTAGGGTTTGAAAGCCTTGCTCCTGCAACACTTTCTCCCTTAGACCTGTATTTTAAGGCTAGCCGTTTTGCCAAGTGCATTTAGAGAAAGAGGAAGGAGCACGAGGCCTTGCTTAAGCAACACCGGAGTGAGCCTCCTTCCCTTAGGGTTTTGATTCCAGGGCCCTGCCATTGCAACACCTTGGAACCCTACCTTCTAGTCTCTAAATCTAAGTCCTCCCGAGACTCTTTGCCTTCACTTTGACTCCATTTACTCTAAGACACTGGTATTCTCTCCAACGTTGAGCTTTAAGTGTTCAAAATCATCTTTTAAAACCTTAATTTTCAAAACCCTAACTAACCCTAACGCCACTAACTAGGGCTGACGTCATACTTGACGCAGCCACCCTTCTAACTAGCAAATAAGCAATTAAATGATGACGTCAGGCCTTTGTTGAGCTAATTTTGATTGATAATACTCTTGGCTCAGTCATTTTGTGATAGATATTGATGAATTGGTGATTTTTCATTGGCTAATTAGCAAAACGTTGACCTCATCTTGTTTGCTACATTGCTTATTAAACAAAATCATACTAACCCTAAAAGAAGCTGACATCATCCCTAGGATATTGACGCAGCAATATATTGTATATGAGCAACTAATGATATTTAATGCATTGATTTGATTCAAGGATTGATTATTTTCATTGGATGCTATATTGTTCTAATGTTTATTGACAAGTAACATCATATTTCCATTGTCATTATTGCAAACATTGACTTCGTCAATATTTACTGCTGTATATGCTCATATACATTGAATTTGGATAGTCATTGATTTATGAAGTATTAACCATTATCGCATGTACTAGTTTCATTGTTGTCTTGTCTCGCAAGCAGGTGCCTTTCTTGTCGTTATTCTTTATTTGACTATCTTCTGGGCGGTAATCTGTGAAGGGGAAACTAACCTTAATCCTTTGAGCCTTTTCCTCTCAAACCCCAGATTGCCAGGGACGTCTCCCTTGGGCTTAGCCACCCTAAATAGAAAGGACCTCCCCATCGTGGTGACATTGGGTGGGGAAGGTCCCTGTTACGCCAGTTTGACCCTTATCCTTTAGTCTATGACCTAAACTACAAACTGCGCGATAACAGTGTGCAAACTGAAAATATCCCTTTATAGTCTAAAGCAATCACCAAGGATGTGGTACCAGAAGTTCGACACATACATCCTTAGTTTGGGATTTGTGAGAAGCAAAGCTGATCACTGTATATATTCCAAGGAAGAAGGTGGGCATTTCATATATGTAGCTTTGTATGTTGATGACATGTGGCTGATTGGAAACAACATGGACACAATAAAGGAGGTGAAGAAGAAGCTATCCTCCAAGTTTGACATGAAGGATCTCGGTGCAACTAACTTCATTCTGGGAATGGAGATTAAGAGAGATCGAGCCACTAGAAAGCTCTGGTTGAATCAGATGAAGTACATTGAAACAGTTCTGAAACGGTTCAACATGCAGGATTGCAAACCGGTGAAGGTGCCAATTCTTGTGGGAGCAAGGCTAACTGCTGAACAGTGTCCAAAGACATAGATGAAATAGAGGACATGGAACGTGTTCCCTATGCAAGTGTTGTTGGTAGTCTAATGTATGCGATGGTCTGCACTCGACCAGACATTGCCCATGCAGTGGGAGTGTTGAGAAGGTACACGTCGACACCTGGAAAGGAGCATTGGACAACTGTCAAGAGAGTATTTAGGTATTTGTGTGGCACGAAGGACTATGCTATATGCTACCAAGGAAGACCTGAAGGTGAGTGGTAAATTAAATGTACATGGCTTTGTCGATGTCGTCTGGGCTGGAGATTTGGATCGACGGAGGTCGACCAACGAATATGTCTTAAAGATGTTCGGTGGAGCAATAAGCTGGATGACTAAGCGACAGGCAGTCGTAGCCTTGTCAACAACAGAAGTTGAATACATGGCGTCCACCCATGGAAGAAAATAAGCAGTATGGTTGTGTTCAGGAATCGAGTTTGAGCAGAGAGCTATGAAGGTAAGTTGCGACAATCAAAGCGTAATATTTCTGGCAAAGAACCCTGCTTATCATTCGAAGACTAAGCACATTGATGTACAATACCATTTCGTAAGAGATATGGTGGAAAGTAACAAGGTGCTACTGGAGAAAGTAGACACGTTGGAAAACATAGCAGACTCATTGACCAAGTCTGTGAGTGCTGTGAAGTTCTCTTGGTGTAGAGAGGCAATGCATTGTTGCCCTGGGTCTGTTAACAAAAGTTCAGAAATCTCCTGGTTTCAACAAAGAAGAAAACAAGTGGGAGAATGTTGGGTTGTTATATTCTTTGCAGTAAAAGTCTAGTTGAGGTGGATCGACTGACGGTAGAAGTTTGTTATCGCACAGTTTGTAGTTTAGGTCATAGACTAAAGGATAAGGGTCAAACTGGCGTAAGAGGGACCTGCCCCACCCAATGTCACCACGATGGGGAGGTCCTTTCTATTTAGGGTGGCTAAGCCCAAGGGAGACGTCCCTGGCAATCTGGGGTTTGAAAGGAAAAGGCTCAAAGGATTAAGGCTAGTTTCCCCTTCACAGATTACTGCCCAGAAGATAGTCAAATAAAGAATAACCACAAGAAAGGCACCTGCTTGCGAGACAAGACAACAATGAAACTAGTACATGTGATAATGGTTAATACTTCATAAATCAATGACTATCCAAATTTAATGTATATGAGCATATACAGCAGTAAATATTGACGAAGTCAATGTTTGCAATAATGACAATGGCAATATAATATTACATGTCAATAAACATTAGAACAATATAGCATCCAATGAAAATAATCAATCCTTGAATCAAATCAATGCATTAAATTAATTGCTCATTTACAATAGATTGCTGCGTCAATATCCTAGGGATGATGTCAGCTTCTTTTGGGGTTAGTATGATTTTGTTTAATAAGCAATATAATAGACAAAGAAGGTCAACGTTTTGCTAAATAGCCTATGCAAGATCACTAATTCGTCAATGTCTATAATAATGACCAAGCCAACTCAACAATAGCTCAATAAATGCTTGACGTCATCATTAATTGCTGAGTTAGAAGGGTGGTTGCGTCATGTATGATGTCAGCCCTAGTTAGTAGCATTAGGGTTAGTTAGGGTTTTGAAAATGAAGGTTTTAAAAGATGATTTTGAACACCTAAAGCTCAACGTTGGAGAGAATACCAGTGTCTTAGGGTAAATGGAGTCAAAGTGAAGGCAAAAAGTCTCGAGAGGACTTAAATTTAGAGACTAGAAGGTAGGGTTCCATGGTGCTGGAATGGCAGGGCCCTGGAATCAAAACCCTAAGGGAAGGAGGCTCACTCCAGTGTTGCTTAAGCAAGGCCTCGTGCTCCTTCCTCTTTCTCTAAATACACTTGGCAAAACGGCTAGCTTTAAAGTACAGATCTAAGGGAGAAAAGTGTTGCAGGAGCAAGGCTTTTCAAATCCTAGAAGGTTAAAACCCTAGGTGTAGAATTAACTAGGCCTAGGACGTCTCCTCTCTTCAACCTATAACTTTAATGCTAACTCAGAAAAAGGGAGACAAGTGTAGCAACGGCTAGGCTTGATCTTCCTTTATCAATGGCTAAATTTATTTTTCAAGCATGGGGACATGTAGCAATGACCTACTAGTGTGCTTGCTACCTAGGGTTTCAAGATTCAGCAATATAATAACAATATAATAGCAAATGTAAGAAATTAAACCTACAACCATTGACTTAAGAAGTTTTGCATGAAAAATTCACTTACATATCATGAAGAATGCATAATCATACCCTAGTTGTAAACCTTCCATGAGAGAAACACCATAAATGCCAAGAGAAATCCTCCAATAAGAGTTGCGCCTCCCTTCCAAGACCAAAAATACCAAGCAAAAGGCTAAAGGATAATCTCTCACAAGAGAGTGAGTTGTGTTGTGTCTAAAATGAGGAGAAACGTCCTCTATTTATACCAATCCATGACCTTTTAATTAAAATTTAGATCACTAAAACAACCGACTAGGCTGACCACAAATTTTACACTGTTTTTACATTAATTGCTAGAAAAATGTCATAATATGAGCAAAGAGTGAGACGTCAAGCCCTTCTGAGGGAGACGTTGGCCCTTTTTGGGCAAATCCAGCATCCAGAAGTGAGACGTTGGCCTTCCTAGGGCATCCTCCAGGTTGCCACATGTGCCAATGACCTCAGCACACTGCCACACGCTCCAGATAACGCCCTGCTCTCCTGGGTGACGTCCTGTCCATCAAGGGGCAAACGTTCCATCTGCAGTGGGTGATCCCCCCTAGGCCGAGCTCTGCGAAAGTGTCCTGGGTAGAACGTCCTTCTCTCTTCATGTGCAAAGGCATCATCACAACGTTGTCCTGTCTTTGCCATCCCAGCAACCATCTGATGGGATCTTCAGCCCCATGGAGGTCCGAGCTAATCATATCCCCATGTGTACCAGTCCACTGGCACCTGTCCGTCGGGTATGGTCTTGCACATCAAAAACTACGCCCTCCATGGGCTCATCAGTCCTCGGGATCATAGCAATGTCAATCATGTTTCATCATTAAATTTATCAAATACATGCATAAAATCCCCAGCATATCATCTAATAGCTCAAAGACATTACACTGATCTACTATACAAAGTTGAAGAAATAGACAAAACAACCTATTGGGCCAGTATCCATAAGAAAAGGAAAGTTTCCACAGAAGATCATTCAAGCCATGTACATGAAGTGATATGGTCTAAGGATGTCCAGTCATAGTGAAGACCAGGGGTAGGTATTGTCCGTGGGTGCCTTTGTAGGAGGTGAGCTGTACCCATCATGGATGCACTTTTTCCAAGCCCCTTTATTGCCTTTATTTATTGCTTTTTCTTTCTTTTTACTTCAAGGTCTGACCAGAGGACATTGCCTTGGCGTGGTGACCAGAGCTGACAGTGTTACCCACTGGTATTTTTGCGGAAATAATAAGGGTGGCTTGTGATGAGACCCCCTTTCCCTTGGCCATGCAACCAAAGGTCATTGCCCTGGCGTGGTGACCAGATGATGGCAATGTCATACCGCTAGATACCTATGAACATAATGGGCCGGCTCGTGATGAGACCTCCCATCCTTTTGGTTAGGTCTTGTTTTGTCATTTTTCTTTGGGTCCCTTTTGTTTCTTATCGAGAGGCTTTTTATTGCCTTCTCGGGGATCCCTGGGCGAAGCATCTCTAGGTTTATTTCCTATGGCTTTTATCTTTTACCAGCTGCTTTTACCCCCTGGGCCTTTAGCCCCTTCTTCCCACAGGACGAAGTGTAACCCCTCAAATAGGTCATCCTAATGCCCAGACCAGGGGAAAGGGATGGATGTATGGGAGATAAGATGTAAAGTGATAGTATGGTGGGAGCAGACGATGGATCTTCAAATCCCCCCTGGTGGCTAACCAAAACCCATGGATACAAGCTTGCTAGGGCATCTTGTTAATCCCCCCAAACAATGGTCAAGCGGGTTAGTGTAAGATCCAAGCAGTTGTCAGAAATGTAAGGAACCCGATGCATATATAAGAAAGTTATAATGATCAAACATGACACATACCATGATACCTGGACCAATTACCTCATGGAGCAAGAGTCTTCTCTGATGCAAGTCCAAGCCGATGGTGATGGATGCTGCTGCTGCTGACAGGACAAATCTAGCGAAGAAGAAGAAGGATGGGCCCTCCAGGGCCATGCTTAGGTCAATCCTGCTCTCGGTACTCCATGTCTAGGACCTGTGGGCCTCGAGACATGATCTCCTAGTTATCCCTAGAAATCGGGGATAACAAAGTCGAGGTGGATGGACAGTAGGTTGAGGGTCGAGGTAGATCGACAGCAAGTCGAAGGTCGAGGCCGGATAAAGTCAAAGTTGAAGGTCTAGGCAGTTCGACATGGTAAAGGCATCGAAAGCAAGTCGAAGAGGTCAACCAACAAGAGGTCGACAGGCGGGCATGTGGCGACCAACTAAAGATCAAATGAAGGTCGACTGGTAATTCGACTTGGAGTCAAATGTAACAAAATCCTGAGATTTGCGGGATTTGTAGCCAATGATCTGCATGGATCTGTAACTGTTTTTGGGTGCCGTGTCTGTAGGGTTTTGCCTGTTGTAAATCCTATAAAGAGGTGTGTTGTAAGGCCGTAAAGGCCAATCTTGAATCTTTAGATTATGAATGGCTAAACACCAAGAGTCTGTAATTTAGAGGTTGTTGGTCATGCAGATGTAAGCCAGATTGGCTACAGAAGAGGGTATGATGTCGTTTGTGTCTTAGGTGTGGACCAAGGTTAGACATGTAACCTTTTATTCAGATTGAATAAGACAACAAGAGAGCAGAACGCTCAAGGAATGTTGGTTTTCCCGGTTTGGGTTTCCAGGGGAAAATCTCTGTGTACTGTGTGATTGCCTTGTCATTTACGTTCTTGATTAAATTCTTCTTCTCTTCTACTAGGTTTAGAGTGGAAGTGTATCTCATTTCCCGACAAGTATTTGGTTGAAGCCAAGGCAGTTCCAGTGGGTGGCAGCGAAGCATGGTACAGTTGGATATGATTTGTTTCAGGTGATGAAGTAAGGCTGCAGAGATATATAGATTTCGATTGAGCATGGAGTGCAGTAGACAGATTGAGCACCTCAGGGTGCTGCTTCAGCTTGGAATTAGTTACGATTTCCGGGATAAGCTGGAAGCAGGCTTCTGTAGCACTCAGTACAACAGAGACGGAGTATGTCACAACCAGTATCGCAAGTCGTGAAGTAGTGTGGCTTCAGAAGCTTCTTGCAGGACTTCATTCGAGACATGGTACAAAAGGGAGCAGTGAAGCTCCAATACTTATCCACAAATGAGCAGATTGCAGATATCCTTCCAGAGTGGCCATGCTGATTTGGCTGAGGAGGATGATCCACAGGTTAGCCATGTTGATTTGGCTAGTGATGAACGTTGATGTTTCAACATTGGGCAGACGTTCTCCCAGATTGGTCATTCACGGGGCTACGCTAGTGCTGATATGACCAAGGGAGAATGATTCATTCACTCACAGGGCTCTGCTAGTGGTGAATGGCCCAGGTATGCTGATAACATTGGGAAAACATTCCCCCAGATTGGTCATGCACGAGGCTATGCTAGTGCTGATATGACCAAGGGGAGAATGACTCATTCACTCACAGGGCTTTGCTAGTGGTGAATGGCCCAGGTATGTTGATGTTCTCCAGGTTTGGGTGGACATTCTTCCTAGATTGGTCATGCACGGGGCTATGCTAGTGTTGATATGACCAAAGGAGAATGATTCACTCTTCCACGAGGATTTGCTAGTGGTGAGTGGCCCAGATAAGCATCAGACAAACATTATCCCAGATTGGTTATGCATGGGGATATGCTAGTGCTGATATGACCAAGGGTAATGATTCATTCACTCACGAGGCTCTGCTAGTGGTGAATGTCCTAGGTGTAGTCCTTCGCCTGTCAAGGAGTGGATGGAATCGAGATGCTATCACATGCATATTCTGGGATGGAATGCATGTGCGGAGATGGCACATCAACATGGTTCATGAAGACAACCTTCTATGAAAAAAGAAATACAAGTATGGAGAATGTCTCCCTCGTTGAGAGGGAGTGTTGGAGATTTGCAACTTCGGGCAGTCATTCTCCACAAGACAGTACAAGAAGACCCATCTACACCATTACAGAAGCCCCAGGAAGAAGTTGAAGACCCAAGAAGAGAAGTCGGCCCCATAGAAATAATAATAATAAAATTGAAGACCCAGAAATAAGAAGTCGGCCCCACACTGGCGCCCAGATGAGTATAAATACAGGGCTGGCTCATTTCATTTTGACAGGAAGACAACTCCTTCTACAGTGCGCACAAGGCAGTTGCAGTTGTAGTTTTGGCGGTTTTACTATTTTTGGGTTATTGGTTATATTGGAGAGTGTGCCACACTTGGAGAAGCTCTTGCTTGGTTATTCTTGGTCATATTATTGAGCTAGGTCTTGGTGATGCTAGCCTTGGGGAGGATCTTCTTTGTATGGTATTTTGGCTATTGATGGTGATGTACTGGTAATATCTTGGATTGAATTCTTCTAGAGAAAAGTTGTTGGGTTTTCTCCCAAGTTTGGGTTTCCCAGGATAAACTCTTGTGTTCTTTTGTTGTCTTCTTGTGTCTACTGTGCATGGTTAATATTTCTAGATCTTGTTATTTCCGCTGCATTGTTATAGTTGAGATTTTCAGTGTATAGTTATTCTATGATAACTGTTGTATGAAAGTGAATCTTGTTATTAATCATAAGGCAATAGCTATCAGACATGAGAATCATGTAAACACCAACACAATCCTCCTAGGAGATCCGTAACCAACCTCCAAAAATAGAAAGTGGTCAACAAAACGCATGTAACCAATCCATGCACGAATCCCAAGACAATCAATTCCATGGATGAATGTGCAAGATACCAAGTAGATGGAGCACTCCACGAGAAAGAAAGTGGTCAAACCCCAAAATAGCAAGTGAACCATCTCCAACAAGACAAATCCAAGGAGATAAGGGCGAATTAGGGTTTTGACCATGCCAAAATTCCATGAAATAATAAAATATATACCTCAATAAATAAAAAGAAGTGTCTCCACAAGTGCACCCTCCAAGGATATGCTCCAAATATGGTAAGAAGACCAAGTAAATGCATGTAATGTGCTACGTGTGCTCCTCCAAGTGTTATGAACACAAATATATATAAATAAATAACGATTAAATAATAATAATTAATACTCAATAACTAAATATATTACGAAGAGACACCTTCATGATGAAAGGTCATGTTTCTTCACAAAAGGGCACCCTTGCGTGGGTATATATACGGACCCTCATTCTCATTGTAATCATCTCATCATATTCTATTCATATTCATATTCTTATACACATTTATTTATGCTTATGGATTTCTTTATTTGTTCCAAGTATTTTGGACGTTTGTGTTGTGAAGTGGATTGGTTCACTTCATTTGGTATCGGAGCCTCGTTGCTGATCTCGGCCATTGGCCATATGGCCATATATATATAAATGCTGACATAACCATGCAAATGCCTCTTTGCAGGTCACCGACATATTTCTAACTGGTTCCTTTTGGGATGTGGATAATGCCAAATTGATAACTAGCATTTTACCTCCCTTTATTTCAATATATTTTATCTCTGAAGCAGGAGAGTCTTATTTACATACCTTAGGACTAGAAGTACAAAGTTGCTCTATATCTTCTTCATTTGCTTTATGGTCTTGCAGAAAGTTCATTATTCATTGGTCATCTTCTTTCTTAAAGTTTCTATAGTGACCAATGTCCTTGGCTCGTACAATATTGTCTTCTTCCTCTTATTCCTAGTTTATCACGAAGAACTTGTATTCATCCTTGTTTTCTTTGACATCCTCTTATTCTTCTTCCTCATCTATCCATTTTAAGGAATCATATCATGAATAAATAAGTTGTGTTGGTTGAAACAAAGTAGGGTATTTTTGATCCATCTCGTGAGCAATTACCATCTTTCTTGATCGATAAGTGATAATCACATTGACAATGGCTAACCAAGGTCTTTGGGGTATCCGTCAATTTCTTTTTTAGGTCAGGGTAATCCATGCTGCTACAGTAACTGTTACATCTTCCAGTTATGCTTGAGGTTTTATCTTGGAATGGTCAACCATTTGTAGGACTATGAATTTTCTTTGATCCTTTGAGGTAAAGGCCCTGTTATCGCGTAGTTTGTAGTTAGGATAATGGCTGGATGAAAAGAGGTCAAACTGACGTAACTGGAACCAATCCCACCCAATGTCACCTCAATGGGATGGTTCTTTCTGTTTAGGGAGGTAAGGCCTAGGGGAGACGTCCCCGGTGACCTGGGGTTTTGAGAAGGCAAAAGGCTTAAGAGCTAAAAGATAGTTTCCCCCTCACAAGTCACCACCTGATCAGAAAGTCCGGCTTATAGCCAATAATGATAACTAGGGCTTAGATCAGTGCGTTCCTAGGGCATATGGAGTCAAAAGGAGGACGCAAAGGCTGAAGGATCAAGTAAAGGTAGTAAAGCTAAGGACAAGAGGGTTAGACCTTGAGGTGTTGCTATGGCAAGGCCTCAAGAATGAAACCCTAGGGGAGAGAGGCTCACTCTGGTGTTKCTATGGCAAGGCCWCRRTGCTCWYTCCTCCTTCCTTGKCTYAATGGMMAAAAAHGRCTAGCTCAATGATGATTGATCTRAGACAAGAGGGTTTGAGAGTGACGTGTTGCTAGAGCAAGGCTTCACTAKTCAAACCCTAGGGAAAATCGGCTCACCAAAGTGTAGGGGAACTAGGCCTTGGTGCGTTTTCTCCTTCTTAGATCAACAAATAAGAAAAACGACTAGCATGGAAGAAGATGGATTGAGTGTTGCTATGGCAAGGCTCAATCCTCTTCAGCAAGGGCTAGAAAGAAAGAATAGAGTGTTGCTAAGGCAAGGTTCTATCTCACTTCAACAAATAAAATGGCTTAAAACCTTGGTAGGGACATGAGACAAGGACCTTCAAAGTGTGCTTGTCACCTAGGGTTTGATTCAGCAAATTATAACAATAAATGCAAGAAAATAACACTACAACCATTCAATCAAGAAGTTTTGCAGAAATTCACTTACATTTAACCAAGAAATCAATAGCAAAACCCTAGTTGTAACACCTTCCACCAAGAGAAATTCCAAAATATGCCAAGAAAGTCTTCCTTCAACAAGTGCGCCTCACAATTTCAGCCAATAACACTAAAGAGGGCCCAAATTTCAGACCTCACCAAGTGGTGAGTGAAAGATGATGATAAAATGAGAGTGAAAACCCTCAATATATACTGTACCATGACCTAATTTTACATTTTAGGTCATGAAAAGGCCGACAAGGCCAAAATACTAAAAATCATATTGTTTTACGTTAAATGTTCAAAATTAAACCCTAATCAAGCTAAAGAGAGACGTCATGCCCCTTTTAGGGAGATGTTGGCCCCTTCTAGGGCCAGTGCAGCATCCTGGAGCCAAACGTTAGCCCTCCTTGGGCTTCTCCAACCTGCCACACGTGCCAATGCTGCCAAATCTGCCTCCCAAGACGTCCACAAGGCTGGATGACGTCATGATCATCAAGGGTGACGTCCTAGGCCTTCCAAGGCCAACACTCCAGTGGAGAGGGCACAACCCCCCTAGGTCAAGCTCTGCCAGGGTGCCTCTGGTGGAACGTCCTCCTCTTCTCCGGTGCAAAACCCCTGATCCATCTCTGTCCTGTCTCTGCCCCCTGATGGGGTCTCAACATCCATCTGATGGGCTCTTCAGCCCCATGGAGGTTCGAACTGATCATCTCCCCATGTGTACCGGTCCAAAATGGTACCTGTCCGCCGGGCATGATCCTACACATCAACAGCTACGCCCTCCGTGGGCTCATAAGTCACAGGGATCATAGCAATGTCAATCACATCTCATCATCAATATTATTAAACATGTGCATAAAATCCCTAATACATCAGTTAAAAGCTCAAAGACATTACACGAGCCTGCAATACAAGTTTGGGGATAATGACAGGGCGTCCTATTGGGCTAGTGTCCATTGGAAAAGGAAATTTTCCGGAAGAGAGCTCATTGGAGCCATGTAAGTGGGTGAGGTGGTCAAGGGATGTCCTGGCAAGTGGGTGCAGTGGGAGCAAAGGATGCAAGGTTTTACCTGTGGGTGCCTTTGTAGAAGGCGAGCTGCACCTGTCCTGGATGCAAATATTTCCAAACCCATGCCTTTATTCCTTTATTCTTTTATACTTTATTGCTTTTTCTTCAAGAGGCTAATCAGGGGACACTGCCCTGGCGTGGTGACCAGTGGTGGCAGCGTTACCCACAAGTACTTTTGCAGAAATTAGAAGGTTGGCTCGTGATGAGACCCCCTTTCCCTTGGCCATGCAACCAAGAGTCACTACCCTGGCATGGTAACCAGATGGTGGTAATGTCATACTGCTAGGCACCCATGGACCTATTAGGTTGGCTCGTGATGCGACCCCCTATCCTCTGACTAGGTCTTGTTTTGTTATTTTTGCGGGTCCCTCTTGTTTCTTGTTGAGAAACCTTTTATTGCTTTCTCGGGGATCCCTGGGTGAAGCATCTCGAGGTTTTATTCTTAGGCTTTTATCTTTTGCCAGCTTGCTTTTACCTTCTGGGCCTTTAGCCCCTTCTTCCCACGAGGTAAGGTGCAATCCTGTAAATAGGTCAACCCATTGCCTGGACAAGTGCATGTTAGAATATAGAAGATGGTGTGCTCGTTTTACCATTGACGATACCTTCGTCACCCAACCACAGGGCGAAGCCTCCCTCCGAGCACCTTAACCTTGACTGAGAATTCCTCCGGAAGAAAACCCTAGGCTAGATAGCCAAACAAAGAGTAGCGCATCAATCCCCAAGGATAGCGCATCACAAAAAGCTGATAAGATGTTCCAAACCCTAGCCAAGAGATATTCAAGCCAATACTGAGAACTAGCTGCTGCTGCAGCTGCACCTGCAACCCTCCTCCAAACCTGCGCACCAGACTGCAATTGCAGTGCGCACCAACTGGGAAAACTGCAATTCTGAGATGCTGCAAATGAGAACTGGCGCCCTGTATTTATAGTAATCCTGCTAGTTTTGCTGGGGCCGACTTCTCCTTCTGGGTATGTTTCTGTTCAATATATTATTATTATTTCTGGCCGACTTCTCTTGGAGGCTAATAGCCTAATATAAATTATCTTCTTGAGCCGACAAGGCTTCTAGGGTTATTAGCCAATTCATTAGGGTTTCTCTTGCTTCCCGGAGTCTTCTATTCTTGTCAGGTTCACATGTAGAGGTAAATACCTCCCGCAGCTACCATAATATTAACACTCCCTCCTAGCTAGAGAGGTATTTACATGTAATGGACTTGAGCACAAAACATACCATTTACCCGGTAGCATCAATATAGTCATCTAGACTACTTCATGACTAGATCATGAGCATCACCATCACTATCAGCTGCATCATCTCTCGAAACCATACTTCATCTGAGTAGTTAGATATGATGTTGGATAAGTCACTCTCACCATAGAGTGATACAAGAGGAGTAAAGGCTCTGAACTGTTTTCCGTCTGGAAAATCTCTGTTCATCATTCATTTGAATGATCATTATCTCCAATAAACTACTGATAGTCTTCAAGTCAATTAGAACAAGGATAGAACACACCTGTGTCTATTCATAGTAGTACATAACTACAATCCAGTGGTTCACTACCACATCAAGTAACACATAAGTACTTGATCAACAACGTATGGTTGCGATTGGTGAAACATATTCACCACAGTAGTCCTCATCTACTATCATATAGTCTTCATAACAAACATCTGAGAGCATCCTGCATAGAAACAATGTTATGATAAAAACTGTATCATCTGGGCCAATCTTTCACTCACGTCTGTGAGATCTGAAAGAATGTTTGCCACCACAGTTGTCTTCATCTGCATAGAAACAATGTTATGATAAAAACTGAATCATCTGGGCCAATCTTTCACTCATGTCTGTGAGATCTGAAAGAGTGTCTGCCCTCAGTATATAATATCAACAATAATCATCTGGGCCAATCTTTCACTCACGTCTATGAGATCTGAAAGAATGTCTGCCCTCAATATAGAATATCAACAATGGGCTATCTGCCCCATTCTTCTCAACCAAGGAAGAAGGATTATTTCTGATTTCTGAGCCTGGACCATTTCTCACCCTGGGCCATTCCTCCGACACTAAACAAAGTGTAACCTGGAGAGAATGAGTCTGCCCTTGAGAAATGTTTGGACCATTCCTTACCCTGGTCCATTCCTCCGACATTAAACAAAGTGTAACCTGGAGGGAATGAGTCTGCCCTAAGGAATGACTGTCCTGGACTATTCCCCACCCTGGGCCATTCTTCCAACACTAAACAAAGTGTAACATGGAGAGAATGAGTCTTCCCTCGAGGAATAACTGTCCCTGA
>JASDQU010738452.1:195465-225855 GCA_032191745.1 Picea mariana | reverse complement strand
GTTAGGGCATCGTACATCTTCTTCGATGAGTCAAGATGGGAGATGTAGGGTATCAAGTGGTCTTTTATGGAATCCACTATGATACTCATGGCATTGATGTCAACGTCTTTGAACTTCTCCATAGCTGCAACGTTCTGCGGTTCCTTCTCTTCTCCTTCTTTAAACTCTAGCTTCACGATCTTTCATTTCACAATATCCAGCACTTTATTCTTAGCAAGGATGAGGTCAATCCTTGTCTTCCATGTTCTGAAGTTAGAGGCTCCATCTAGCTTGTTCTCAGACTTCATAGAGTTCGTCATGGCTTGCTTGACTTGGTCAAACCCTAGATTTGACCAGAAATCCAAACTTCACGTCTTGGCCTTCTGCGAGTACCAGGAGATGTGCTGGGCTAGGGCGCACTGATATATCCAGAGATTAGGTCAATCCAATCACTTAAGGTGCTTCAACAAGAGGATTAGGGTTTCTGCCACTGCTTCTGCTAGTAACCCTAGCTGCAGTGCTTTTGGAAGCTGCTCCTGCTAGTAACCCTAGCGACAGTACCTCAACGAGCTCAATATCTAGCGGCTATGTTTCCTTCCAGCGTTTTAGGCTGACTGAAGAGGTGTGGGCCCATAACCTATTAGAATATAGAAGATGGTGTGCTCGTTTTACCATTGACGATACATTCGTCACCCAACCATAGGCCGAAGCCTCCCTCCGAGCACCTTAACCTTGACTGAGAATTCCTCCGGAAGCAAACCCTAGGCTAGATAGCCAAACAAAGAGTAGCGCATCAATCCCCAAGGATAGCGCATCACAAAAAGCTGATCAGATGTTCCAAACCCTAGCCAAGAGATATTCAAGCCAATACTGAGAACTAGCTGCTGCTGCAGTTGCACCTGCAACCCTCCTCCAAACCTGCGCACCAGACTGCAACTGCAGTGTGCACCAACTGGGAAAACTGCAATTCTGAGATGCTGCAAATGAGAAATGGCGCCCTGTATTTATAGTAATCCTGCCAGTTTTGCTGGGGCCGACTTCTCCTTCTGGGTATGTGTCTGTTTAGTATATTATTATTATTTCTGGCCGACTTCTTCTCTTGGAGGCTAATAGCCTAATATAAATTATCTTCTTGAGTTGACAAGGCTTCTAGGGTTATTAGCCAATTCATTAGGGTTTCTCTTGCTTCCCGGAGTTTTCTATTCTTGTCAGGTTCACATGTAGAGGTAAATACCTCCCGCAGCTACCATAATATTAACAGTGCAAGGGATAGATGGGCGGGAAGCGAGATGAAAAAGTGGTGTCATGATGGGAGCGGACGATGGCTTTTCAGAAGCCCTCCCTAGTGGCAAACCAAAACCTACGGGCATAGGCTTATTAGGGCATCCTGTCAATCCCCCCAGACATGGTCAAGTGGGCAAGCGTAAGATCCAAGCCTTTGTTAGAAATAAAAGGAAACAGATGCACATATTCAAAGGTTTTGATGATCAAAGTGACACATACCATGATACCCGGACTCATTACCTCATGGAGCAAGAGCCATCTCTGACACAAGACCAATCCGATGGTGATGGAAGCTGCTACTGCTGACAAGATAGAGGCGTTGAAATGAAGAAAAGGTGGGCCCTCTAGGGCCATGCTAAAGTCGATCCGGCTCTCTGTACTCCATGTCTACGACCTGTGGGCCTCGAGACATGATCTCCTAGTTATCCCTAAAAGTGGGGGATAACAGGCCCTAACAGTCTTGACCATCATCATATTATGTTGAGATTTACTAATATGTTTGGAATTATAACTCCATTGATTTCACATCCACGACGGCCTACCAGGATCATCATACTTTGGAACCGTGTCTTTTCACATTATAGCATTGATAGTAGTCCTAGTGACATGAATGGTAGCCAGAGTTTTTCTTTTCTTTCTCACAGCAAGTTTTGGGCAAATATTCCTTACATGTTTAACGTAGATTGTGGTATCCTTAATGGCTTGTACCAGGGAGATCTTAATACAGGGATTTTCCAATTCCTTGGAAACACTAAATGTAGAGCTTTCTGCCTTCTTTTGTACCATGTGTAGTCTTTCAGGAAATAGAATCCCAATTGGAGGTGGAGTTTGGTTAATTGGGTGGGTTCTCTCTTATCTTCCTCTTGCTCACTTTCCTCTACTAATTGTTGTTGAATTTGTGGGAGTAGAATAGGGTTGTGGTTTACACAATGTCTTTTATGAACTTTCTATCCAGTGAGTTCGAAATCTGTGAAATCTCAAAGAGTTCATTATAATCAAAAGTTTATAGTTTTGATTATAAAATACGTTGTATTTCTTCATGTTCTTGCATTGAATACTCATAGGTTACTATATTTTGTTCATTATCTTCTATGTTTGTTGCTTCCTAATGAATGCAATTGTAAGTGCAGGGCTTTCTTCCAAGCTTGCGGATTCGGTGATGATGTTTTAAACTCTACAACAATGTTTTATTCTCGCAGTGTTTCATGTTGTAAAGGTGACGAACATGTCAAATACTTTGGTCGAAAGTCATTGTTGGTTCCTACTCCTTTGACGCCATTTTCATTTAACAGATAATGCCAATATATTTTGGAAGTTGACTTTTAACATATTCAAGGGCGAGGGTTGTGTATGTGTTTCAATAGTAAACTGTGCCAATATTATCTGACTTCTAATAACGTGCAGACTATCGTACTGAAATCAAATTCGACTGGATATCAGAAAATTAATTTCTATTATAGCATTTGAAATCTTGTAATTGGTTTATATACATACAATGCATAAGTATATGATGAAACTGACATTGTATGCAGGGTAAATATTGCTAAAACCAAAATTAATGCTAATTTTACAACACTCGAAAGCTTTCTATACTCGCTTAATTTTCTGTTTTACTTCGTGCAAAAATATTTAATGCAGCAAAACCAAAAATTCAATAACAGGATAAGAAATAGGAAATCAATCCCGATTGAGTTAGACGCTTTGGCATAGCTTTCAAAATTATCTAGTTCCATTTGTTATTAATATTATAATTTGTTTATGACATTTATATATTAAAATTTAATCTAAACAATTCTCTCTTAAACTTTTAATCATATTATATAAACTAAACCACAAATTAATGATTTTTTTTTTAATTTCTTAATATTCAAAAACTTTTTTGAGCAAAACGTTGTTTTGAGGGGATGAATATTAAATCACATAGCAATATGAATCGAATGCAAAAGGCATAGGTGAATATAAAGATGGTCTATTATTAATGTAAAAGGTGGAATGGTTGGATAGGCAAGAGGGTTACCATTTTTTCCCATTCTCATTATAGTCAGATAACCCTCTCCCTTCATAGATATTTATAAATTCATATGGAAGTTATGGGGGAAGGAATCACTTCGTGATCATACAACATAAAATATATGAACAAGTTATTAATCATTGGCAAGTTAAATGGAATTCTTGGTTTAAATGAGTTTGTGCATGATCATTTTCATTACATTAGTTAATTGGATGCATGTCTGAATTATAATTGATTTAGAGTTTAATGGGTAGATATATATTGAGTTTTTTGAATTTGTGTAGCATCTATGCCCTGTGGGTTGGGTAATCCTTAAAAGGGGATGCGACATATAACTTATAATCCCCTATAATATTTATTATGGTCCCCATTCTAATAAACCTTTATGGATGTTATTCTAATAATTTTTATGGTCATTGTGCTAATAACATCTATGATCATTGTACTAATAACTACTATAACTTGTATGGTCTTAGTGATAACAACCTTTATTTTCCTTACAATAGTAACCCATATAATCATTGTAATCTCTATGGTCTTTATGTTAATATCCCTTATAACCCTAGCTATGATTAACAAAAGTCCAGAGTGAAATGGTTGAGGGAATGCGATAAGAAACTAAAATTTTGTTGATTTTTCAATAAGCAAGGTTAAGCATGAAGTTCATTCCATTTTTAGCATTTAACTTAACCATAACCAATAATGTTGCAGCAACCAAGATCACAAGAAGAAACACCACCAATAATGTTGCAGCAACCAAGATCACAAGAAGAAACACCATGCACAAGAACACAAGAAGTATCCTGGGAAACCTTTTTCAACAAGGGAAGAAAACCCAATCAAAATCCTTTGCTATATTCTTCAAGAGAAAGACCTTCACCACAATGAAACCTAGCACACAAGAGGGTGCTCAAACCCTAGAAGACTAGCATCCAAGAGAGGTGTGCACTTTTCTCAAGAAGGTGTACTTGCTGAAATTTCCAAACTCACACAAAAGATGTGATTCCTCAATGAAAAATTTACCTTTACTTATACTAAACTGAACCTGTCAACATAAGTGTCTATTGGCGCAACAGGGCCGACCTCTCTATCTCATAATATAATTAATATTGACCAGATTAATTATCTTTTACATTAATTAACAATTACATTAAGGTGGGGCCGATCTATACCCTTTACATTACAATTAGGGTTACAGGTAGGTCTGACTCTTGAACAATATAGCAAGGGATCTCATACACCCACTAGTGCTCATCCACTAGGGGCACATCCATATGTATGTCCATATCTTTGGCTCACTGCATTACATAGAAGAACCACTTCTAGTGCTCAAACACTAGGATCACGTTCACCTGTGCTTATCCACAGACACGTCCACTCAACAGATCGTATTTCCCACTGCATTACACATGAGAGTTATCTGGAGTTTCTTATCAACTCTCTACTTAGAGGAGGCTAATACATCATCTTCATTTTTGTTTTCATGACGATGCACCCAACACTTTGGGATTTCACAAGTTCACCTTGTGCTCAACCACATACACGTTCAACTTTGCAGATCTCCTTTCTCACCGCGTTACATAGGAGAATCATCTGGAGTTCTTCTCAACTCTCTGTAACGAGGAGGCCATCTCTACGTTCTATCTCTATCTCAGATAGGAACCACACCCCTCTCAGGGGCTTTCTCTCAGGTTTGTAAGCTGGAGAATGTCTCACGTAGCTGCAATCATCAACACTCCCTCTTAGCTAGGGAGGCATTCTTCATCATGCCAAGTTTCACGTAGATGTACTTTGAACTTTGTCTTGGCTGTAGTCATCAACACTCCCTCTCAACTAGGAAGGTATTCTTCACCAAGCTAATTTGGTGAAGATGTCTGCAATCTGCTCGTGTAAGAAGGTACTTCCTGTGTACTATTCTTCTCTGTATCATATCTCTGATATAATGATATTTCATCTCAACGTGTTTTGATCCATCAAGAAACACTGGGTTCTCAAAGAGACTTACACACGGCTCTTGTTATCATCATAGAATTCGTCTCATGATCAAGTAAATTTGTCAGAAGCTTGTGAAGCCACATTGCTTCACACACTTGTTGCTATATACTCTGCTTCTGTGGTATTCAAGGCCACAAAGATTTTGTTTCCTACTGTACTAAGAAACCATGACAACTATTATGGTAAGACAACAACCAAATGTTTTCTTCCGGTCCACTGTACTCTTTGCTCAATCTGTATCTGCATATCCTGCAAACTCAAGTTCACACTGGGGGCATATCTGAATATATGCTTTACTGCTATCAAGTGAGTCTGTCTCGGCTGACTCATGAATTGTCCAAGCACATTCATTACAAGGCATGAGTTAGGTCTGGTGTTAGCTAGATACATCAATGGTCTAATCAACTGTGGATCACTTTTGTCTAAAGCATCATCATTCATTTTCTTCAAAAACATCACGGTGGTTTTGCATTCTGTCATACTGAACTTCTGTAATATTCCCACTGTATATTTTCCTTAACTCAGGAAAATCTCATTGGTCCTCTGTCATACTTCTTGTCCCAAGAAGTAGTGCATCATACTCATATCCTTCATCTTGAAATCAGAAGTCAAAGCTTACTTGTATCCAACAACCTAAACTCATCAAGAATCCATCCATATGATATAGTTTCCAACTCATGGATGGTAGTACAGATGGAAGTGTATTCGAATTACTTGATCAAGTGTCTCATCATAGACAACTCCCTTTGTTTGTGATAATCCTTTGGCTATAGATCTCGCTTTGTATTTCTCGACACTTCCATCAACTGCATGTTTGATCTTATAGTTTTACTTGGAAGTTACCACAAACTTCCCTTTTGGTCTCTGAACAATATATTGAACATCATTCTTTTAAGATATACTGGTATTCTTTTGTTATGGCATGTTGCCATACCTGTTCTCTTGTTGCTTCTCCAAGACAAGGAGACTTAAAATCAATGAAGTGGCTCATGATTGGAGGATAGCTTGAAAATATCTTTTTCTTTCTCGGGAAGTGCCTTGAGGGGCTTGTATGTTCCTTTGCCTCCTGCAGAGTGAGCCTAGGCAGACGTTTTATGCCCTACTGCAATATCTCTTGGACATATCAACTGGAGCAATTGTATCAGCTGGAATAATGTCTGTCTCCCTCTGAAATGCTGAAGGGGGAGAATGTATTGTCTCACTGTTAATCTCCATCTGAGATTCTTTGGATCTTTGAAAGGCTATCTATTCTTCAAGGACAACATATCTGCTTCTCTCAATCTTTCTCTGACTAGGAATGTAGATCTGGAATGTCTTCGATGATTCACTGTTTATCCCATAAATGTATCCTTTCTCCCTGAAGGGTCTAGCTTGGACTTCTTCTCTTTGGGTACATGCAAATACACTGGGCATCCAAATATCCTGAAGTGTTCAATCTCAGGCTTCACTCCGGTGAAGGTTTGGGAGTTATGTTTTTCAAAGTCTGGTGAAGCCTCTTATTCTGAACATATACTGTGTCATGCATGCTTCTGCCCATGGAATCATAGAAAGATTTTGGTCATGCATTATTGCATTGGTTGTCTCAAGGATGGTTCTATTTTTTCTCTTTCTCAAATAGTTTTGACTCCCTCTGAAGGATACACATCTACCTTTGTTCTTAACCTGTCTGGAATAAGAAAACAAGAGGAACCAAAACAAGAATATCTCCTAAAGGAGAATAATGAGTACATATCTAGAATTTAAACAATTTAAGGATTGTTGTCACAACTACAACACCTACTTGTAATGTAGCAAACTTTAGAAATATAGGTTAGAGGAATGACAATGACAACAATTAGACCTAGAGTCTTCACTTCCAGTGTGTTGTTCCTTTGAATGCACTGAGATCCCTCTGGATCCAAGACTTTAACAAAAGGTTCATTCATCCTGCAATTACCATCATGACAATGATACAAATAATATATATACAAGTGCATACATAAGGGTGTTGATATGATTTCTCCAATGGCACATGGCTGATATTTGTCCTCTGACATCTTCATGAAGGAGGTATGTCACAGTGACACCATTTTGTATCACCCACAATAATTCTTCCTTTGAAGTCTTGTCTTTCAGGAACTTGAAGTTGCTTGATCCATCAAGCTTATCTTCCATCATAGTTTTGTTCATCATAATTTTAGATTCTTCACAACCATTTGTCAACTAGGCTAGAAAACTTAACGACTAGACTAGGCTAACACTTTTAGGTTTTGTTGGACTTATGACTGCCAAAAATAAGCCTTTTAAATATAGGAGAACACTGGTGATCTAAAGAGCTCCTTTAATGGGTTGCAGAAACCCTAATACTGAAATTTCTACAGAAATTAGTGAAACCCTAGAAACCCTAGGGCCAAAATTTCAAAATGATCGGAATTTCGATTTGAAGCTTCCTGGAGGTGCACTGAAGGAGGCCGTACACTCCTATGCCTTTTTTAGCCCCAATGTCCAAGTGCCAAGTGCTGAAAACCTCCAGAAGAGAAGACCGTACGGATTTTTGGAAAGCTTAGGAGGGTCGTACGGTTTCTGCAGAAGAGAGAGAGGATGGCTGAAAGTTGTTTGTGCAATGGGTTATTCAAGACCTATGCTCTGATACCATGTTGATTTTTCAATAAGCAAGGTTAAGCATGAAGTTCATTCCATTTTTAGCATTTACCTTAACCATAACCAATAATGTTGCAATAACCAAGATCACAAGAAGAAACACCATGCACAAGAACACAAGAAGTATCATGGGAAACCATTTTCAACAAGGGAAGAAAACCCAGCCAAAATCCTTTGCTATATTCTTCAAGAGAAATAACTTCACCACCAATGAAACCTAGCACACAAGAGGGTGCTCAAACCCTAGAAGACGAGTGCCCAAGAGAGGTGCACACTTTTCCCAAGAAGGTGTACTTGCTAAAATTTCCAAATTCACACAAAAGATGTGATTCCTCAATGGCGAATTTACCTTTACTTATACTAAACTGAACCTGTCAATAGAAGTGTCTATTGGCACAACAGGGCAGACCTCTCTATCTCATAATATAATTAATATTGACCATATTAATTATCTTTTACATTAATTAACAATTACATTAAGCTGGGGCCGACCTGTACCCTTTACATTACAATTAGGGTTACAGGCAGGTGTGACTCTTGAACAATATAGCAAGGGATCTCATACACCCACTAGTGCTCATCCACTAGGGGCACATCCATATGGATGTCCATATCTCTGGCTCACTGCATTACAAAAAATAATCACTTCTAGTGCCCAGTCACTAGGATCACGTTCCCCTGTGCTCATCCACATGCACGTCCACTCAACATATCTTCTTTCCCACTGCATTACACAGGAGAGTTATATGGAGTTTCTCATCAACTCTCTGCTCATAGGAGGCTAATACATCATCTTCATTTCTGTTCTCATGATGATGCACCCAACACTTTGGGATTTCACACGTTCACTTTGTGCTCAGCCACATGCACGTCCAACTCTGCAGATCTCCTTTCTCACTGCTTTACAGAGGAAAATCATTTGGAGTTCTTCTCAACTCTCTGTAACGAGGAGGCCATCTCTACATTCCAACTCTGTCTCAGATAGGAACCATGCACCCCTCTCAGGTTTGTAAGTTGGAGAATCTCTCACGTAGTTGCAATCAAAAACAAATTTTCCCATAGCTCTCCTTGATCATAAAAGCAGAAATATAATATTATCCCCCCAAAACGAAGTAGGTGAGAAGCTCAAAAAACATGAGCAAATATAAGAGGAGTCGATCAACCACTTCAAAGGCTTACTAAAAGAACCAATGGAAGACCGGGAAGAAGCCATCCGAGACATTCTCCAATCCATTCCAACTCTAGTTTCACCAGAACGAGACCTTAGTCTAATGCATCCTACAACTATGGGGGAAGTGCAACAAACTATTAAAGATTTGGTGGGTAATGAATCTGGTTTCTTCTGCTTTCTTCTCTATTTTAGTGAATGGAACTCCCTCATCTAATTTTAACTCTTCTAGAGGCTCAGGGCAAGGGGACCCCCTTATCCCCCTTTTTATAGATAATCATAGTGGAAGGTCTAGGTTGTTTCCTTAAGCAAGTTGTTTCCTTTGGGCGCATCAAAGGGTTCACTCTTCACTTGAACTCTGAAGCCTTATCCCACCTCCAATTTGTGGATGACACACTCCTTATGGGAGTCTCCACCCTTCGAGAAGCCTTAGCTTTCAAATTTTCCCTAGATACCTTTATGATAGCTTCTGGTGCTCTAATTAACCAGGCCAAATCCCTATTCTTCTTCTTTAATACCCCACTTTCCATCCAAAGGAATATAGCTAGAGTTTTGGGATTCCAAAAAGCTTCCCTTCCCTCAACCTACCTAGGATCTCCCTTACAAGATATAGTCCTTCGTAACATCTCTTGGGAAGCCCTTCTATGTAAACTGGAAGAAAATATTGCAAGTTGGACCTTTCACTTCCTTACCCTCATAGGGAGGATTCTACTCATTAAGTATGTTTTGAATTCAATGCCATTCTACCTCTTCTTGGTTTTGTTTGCGCCTTAAAAAATTATCAAATCAATTAAAAACCTGCAAAGGGCCTTCTTATGGGGGGGACCATTGAAGGAGAAAAAATGGGCATTGACAACATGGGAGAAGGTGTGTTCCCCAAAGGAAACAAATGGTCTTGGCATTAAGGAGCCTCTTCTAATGGGGAAATCCCTAGTGATGAAGACTTGGTGGAGATGGCTAAAATGACCACAAGATCTCTGGGCTAAGTTTTAGAGAGAAAAATATGAAACTCATATACCAGAGACTGGGCTAGTGTGGATGGATGGTGAATGTCCATGTTCCATGATTTGAAATAATGCCTAGAATAATCACGATTTGGTTTAGAGACACTACTTTTGGGAAATTATAAATGGACACTCGACACTCTTCTGGAGTTATGCATGGTAACAAGAACAACCTCTCGAGGAGAATGGAACTCTAAGGCCTCTTAAAAACTCTATGCTGGAAAAATAATGGGCCACTTTCTCTCAATACTGGGATGAATAGGGGAGCCACCAACCCTTATAAGACAAGAAGTAGAAACTGTATGACAACTGACTGATATATTGGGAATAAGATGTCAGAAGAGAAATGGAGGCTCAACTCCAGCCCTGATAGATAAAGTATAGGGAAGGATATGATACCTTGTGATGGGGTCAGGAAGGTGACAAAATCTACAGGGTTAAAAAATTCCTATCAGTTGGTGGCCAAACCAGAACCAACATAGACGAATGAAATCTGGGGGAAAATATGGAATCAAACCCGTGGAAAAAAAATTCAACTTTCCTCTGGCTTTTGGTGAGTAAGAAGATGCTCACATGGGATCAAATGATTCAAAGAGGTTATGAAGGTCCATCTACATGTTATATGTGCAACTCAGTGGAGGAATTAGTGGAACATCTCTTCAACAATTGTAGTAAAGTGTCCCTCTTTTGGGACAAAGGGGCCACTTTGTTCCGACAATCTGATCAAAGCAGAGAGGACCTAAAAGAAACAATTGGTGGATGGTGATCGAATACTTTTAAGAGCCCAATCCTTAATAGATCTTGGATTTCCTTCATGTTGATGTATGTAGCATCAGACATGTACTTCCATGTCAGTTTATGTTTAACACGTGGGAGTCATCCTTAATGTCTTTTAGGACTTAGGAAATTCACTTTATTAAAGTGATTAATAAAGTGCATTTTGTAATTAATGTGAGTTTAATTTAATTAAATGCCTATGTATTTGGGAATAGTAAATTAAATTAAATCCTAGCCATTAGATCTAAAGTAAAGGTGAGATTTAATCTCAACTCTTGATCATTTTGGAGATCCAAGGTTTTGGATTTAGGATAAACTCAAGGTTATAAAAGGTAGCCTAAGTGAGAGGACTAGAGACACACACATAATGAGTGAGTGAGATCTCATTGATTGGGTGGAGAAGGAATTTCATCCAAGTGTGCATGGGCAGGGGTTGAGGAATGATATTGAGGTTTGTAAGGCTTGACTATTTGCTGTTTTGTACTTTCCTCAGGTGGGCCATTATCTGACGGTAGCCCAAGATTTTATATGAATAAAATCAACAAGGTATTGGTTTTCCCTTGGGGATTTTTCCAGGGATAATTTACTTAGAAATATCATGTGCAATGTGTATGGTTTCATTGTTTATGCTTTCGCTCTAATGCTTGGTTAATAAATCAACTTGCTTTTATTCAATAAAGTGATTTTAATTGGAATTAATTGTCAGGCGTTGGGTTAAGAAAAATTAACATGGTATTAGAGCTTTGGTTTTGAAGGAAAACCATATTTGCAGATATTTTTGCACCGAGGAAAAATTATTTTTGTTTGCAGGCTGGGAGCTGAATTAAAGGAAAAATAAAAAAAATAAAATAAAAAGAGTTGTCATACATTGTATGACCACCATGCACACTGCAAATGTCGTACATCGTACGACCGCACGGGCTGCAGAAAGATCAAACCGCTGGGTAAATCCACTCGGGCAGAGGAAGTTGTGGTTGAGTAGAAGAGAATTGTCTACAATGGGATGAGATCGGGGCTGCAGAGATAATATCAACCAAGTGGAAGAGTGCGTGGAGCTACAACTGTAGAAGAGGTGGCCGTTGAGTAAGAAATCACAGGCTGCACAGGTTGTGGAGTTGAAGGAGCCAAGCGAGATGTAGGTGATGGCAAGGGAATAGAGCTGGGTGGAGAACATGGAGGGCCGCGCATGGAGAGATTGGGTAAAGCCGTCGACGCTTGAACAAAGCCGGCTAGTAGGAAAGGAGCGATAGGGATTGGCCGACGGTAGTGAAGCAGGGTGTTGATAGGGATGCTGGTGGTGCTGTGCAACAAAGGAGGAAAGGAGTCGAGGGTGGAGGTGCAGACGACATAAGGGAGGAAACAGATTAGCTGCCAACAGAGTCGACAGGCTGCCAACAGAGTCGACAGGCTTCCAACAACCAGATAACCAAGCCAACCAGCCGCCATAGCCAATGAGGGCTATAGCAGGGTCAGGTGGACTGAGACAGACCACCAGCTAGCATAGCCACCAAAACAACCAATAGAGACCATAAATAGAGCAACCAACAGATCGAAAAACCACAGAGTAGCGGGAATACCACTAGACAACCTAGGAATACTCAGGAAATCCCAGAGAAACCGTCGGGCGACGTAGGAAGGGCTTGGGATGACCCAAGGAGTCGTTAGGCAGCCCAGAAGGCTTGGGCAACAACCGAGCAGAATGCGAGAAGACCTGGGTAGCAACAAAAGGTTGTGGGTAGCTTCGGGTAGCCATAAATTTGTGTTGAGTAGCTTGCTAAGAAATGGAAATAAACAAAGTGGTAGCGAACAAGGAGCAGGTAACTCTAAAGGTTGAGCAGCTCAGAGGGAGTCAACTTTCAGGTTCAAGTGGGAAGGAGCAACCTTCCAAGTTGTTCAAGGAGTCATGGTATGAGATTGTTGTGTTGGTTTTTCCACATGCGTGAGCAAAAACACAACACTTACTTGCCTAGTTAAGTCAGCTAAACAAGACAGAGGTTAGTGAGTTGATTAGATAACCAAATACACACGAAACAAGGAAATAAAACTAAAAACAAAGAGAAATAAATGTTAGAGAAGTTTGCAAGAACTAGAACCATGAAAAACAAAAAATGACAATCATATAGCTACCAATGGATCAATATATTGATAGGCTAACACCGTAGAGAAAGGGAGGAATTTATGAATCCCATCTTCCTCCTTGGGAGGGTGCTTGAGTTCCCTAATAGAGAGCTCTTCTCTTCATACAATGGAAAATGAAAATGGTGAAGAAATACAATGCCAATCCTCTCAAGAGGTGAGTGGAATGGCCCTTGCTATAGTGCTTGAATGATTCAAAGAGAAAAGAGGATTCTCCAAGAAGAATTCTTGCAACATAACAATACCTTGCAGTTCTTATTTTTCTAGCACACCCATGGCACATATTTATAGTGTCCATTCATGGGAAGAATCAATTGGTTCATAGTGTGAACAAGGGGACTTTTAGGGCACTTCCTAGCCCTTGACCAACCTCCAAGCTAGATTTATCTTAGATCTGAGTGTCAAATCGTGTTGGGGGTTGTCTGGAAGTGGTTGAGAGGTTGACAAGATTCATAAATGCGCTGTTCATGAGAAGTGCACGACTTTGCTCGTAGACAGTCGTGCATCTTGCGCATTCTACGCATAGTGCGCGTCTAGGGCTGTGTTAGCCTGTTCATTCTGTGCACAGTGCACATGCTTCCTTTGGTGAATTTGCGCACTTTGATTTTTGAACCAGGCATATAGTTTTTTGCCTTTTTAATGGATTTTGGTGCTATAGGTGAACTAATTAATGCTATAATTGATGTCTTTCTTCAACCATTATGTGTAATGCTGCGGATGATTTTTCGGTGATAACAGATGCCCCCTGATGTGTGAGGTTAGGAGCATACATATAGCTGAAATATATCAATGTTTCTTTTGCCGAGAGTGCCATTGTAAGGAAGAGTGAAGAGATGAACTGCAAGAGCGATCCGCTGGAGGGAGAGGGAAAACTATGGGAACCAAACCTTTCTCTAGGAAGACAAAATAAAACATGTATACAAACGAGGCAAGCATGCCCCATGATTGTGTCATGAAACCAAAATGTGGGATTGTAACTGAAGATGTATGATGATGTAGATAGCTATTGTGCCCTCGGGGGCAGTTGATAATGACAGGTGATGGTTCTGACTGGTGAACTGGCTATGAAGCGAGTAATGGACGACTGTAAGAAGTGTCGATGACTCGTAGGCATTGATGGCCTATCAAATTCAAAGGTCTTCGGCTGGTATGAAACAACTGCCATGGTTGCATAGTAAGACCCACCTTAACATGAGAGTTTTCTGAAGTCGAATGTTATGGGGGTCAACGGAATTAGAAAGCAATGATGACTCTCTTTGTTCTGTCTGAGACTCCTCATTGAAAAGGTAATGCGAGGCAAGAATCTACCACCCTTTTGGAAACTGTGCTGATGTCGACAGAAAGGGAGACACGACGTCAAGAAGAAAAGGGATTCTTGAAATCCAATGAGTAATAGGTGATATCATGGACTGATGGGTAACATGGATGAAGTCAAGACGCTATGGGACTCAAGATTTCCCTTGGTTGGGGTGTTGAAGGATGATTGGAAACAACTGTAAAACTGGATCTAGTGTCAAGGGGATGACTAGACGTGGGGTTAAACTGTGCCAGAGGCTAACAAAGTGGGAAAACTTAGATATCGTGAGTACATGGATTTGGGATACTCAAGGTTTGTTAACGATGTCGAGATGAAAAAAGGGTGGATGCCCCAACCAAGGGTGACATGGGTTTCTTTTCCAAGGAAAAGAAGGCCATCGAGGATGGCGACTAAAAAACTATGTATATGCTGGAAACAAGGGCTTTATACAATTACCAAAGAAATAAAGAATAATTGGGGTTGAACATACAGATACAGAAACATGTGCCCCAGTGAAAGATGGATTGGCCTTTAGAGCACAAGTTTGTGAAGGAGAACTGATGGAGGGTGGGTTTTTGTATTGGATAAATGAATGGAGGACAATCTATAGATGGGAAAATTGATGGTAGATGAGATGGAGGGATAATGGAACTGCGGGGGTGTAGTCAATAGAACCAAGTGTAGGATGATATGACCCGGGGAGTCCATTGGGAAGGTTAGAAATATGATAAGAAGAAGTATGGGGTTCATTCTCAGAAATGAAAAATACTATCGAGACTCCCAATTCTAAGGGGTGAAATCAGCATGAGTGTCAAGTTTCCAAGGGGAATTATGAATGAGAAAAGTCATGTGGGGGAGAGTGCTATCGGTTGACAGTACCAAAATGTGGCAGAGGTAAAGATACTACAGAGCCGAATGTAGGGACCCTAAAGGCAAATGTCAGAGGGTGTGACTGGGATATGCAATTTCTTACAGAGGGAGTAATTACATGCCAGTGTTGTACATATACGTGAAGGCGCTGTAAGCTTGCTGGACAAGTGCCTGCATACCAAAAAAAAACCAAGTACCTGACGTGAACAATATCTGATGATAAAGAACATATAAAAACTATTTGATAAAACTGAAAGTGAGCATGCGTACCTGAACCTGGCGTTAGAAAAATGCTCCTCTAGGGAAAAGTGCAGATGATAACCCGAGGAATGTGAATGTGTAGATAGCTGGATCAGGATCTCGTGGTGGAGAATGGATCAGAAAACAAAGGCTCTGGGCTCCTGTAAGAGAATGTGGAAGTTGGGAAAAGGGCCTATATATGGATGGTGGGCCCATAATGCCACCTCAATTGTACCTGACACTATTGTTGATCTGGTGAGAGAGCTATGAGGTGATTTGGAGATTACAGGAGTGTGAGGCTACCGATCCGACAGTTTTGAGAGATATGTTAGTGACCTTATCGTCTTGCATTTTTTGAATTGGATGGATGTTAGGTAGGGGCTGTACGAAGGGCCATACATGGGTTTTTAAGGGTAGGGGCCCACTAGTGCACGAAAAAAAGGGGAATACCCGCGCATGTGTGTGCGGGTACAACTTGGTTTCCCTCACATTATGTGCAGGTTTTTCCCAAACAGACGCGCATGCGTGAATGCACGGATGTGTTGAGAAACCTCACACATAATGTGCGGCTATGTAGCTAGTAGTCGCGCATATGTGCATGTGGTTAGAGAAGACATGTGCACATTGGATGCACATCTGTATGAAGGACAACTGCGCACCCATGCATGGTTGTGGGTGTGACAGCTGCGCATTAGTGAAAAACTGTATGAAGGACAATTGCACACAAATGCGTAACTGCATGGGGGAAAGCCGTGCATTATGGGCAGGCTAAGGGGTGTATGATTTTTTTGTTTTTATAATTTTTGATGGATGATGTGGCTGATCAGGTGTTTCTGGGTGAATGCAGGCGATCAAAAGAGTCTTGAGTATGATGTCGGTCCACTGGTGAGAGCGGGACTGGGACCGATTGAGAGAGGTTGTGAGGGAGCATCCTGGAGTACATAGACACTTGGCAGCCTGCGAGTTGCTAAAGTTTTTCGACTGTCCTTTGATACGGTCGCAGGAGTTTTTAATCCAGTTTTTGAGCACTGATCTGCAGTGCTTCATGGTGCGGTAGGAGCATTTGATGTTCTCTACAGCATAGGACATCTAATTTTTGACAAGAATCCCATTCCGGAGGAGGGTTTTGGCCGTGGATCCTCATCTACCAGGGGAGGACAGGGTAGAGACCATCGCGGCATGACATTGCTCCAGGTCGAACCCTATGTTAGGTTCGATTGTGCAGACTGAGGCTTTGGATGACTTGCTGACCGAGTGCATTTCTGCCATGGTGGTGAGGATCTATGGATCCTTGGGCACTCAATGTATTGTTAGAATATGAAAGATTGTGCTCGTTTTACCATTGACAATACCATTGTCACCCAACCATAGGCCGAAGCTACCCTCCGATCACCTTGACCTTGACAGAGAAAAGAATCCTGGTAGCAATCCAATAGAAAAGAGAGGCTAATGCACCAAGCAAGAAGTAACCAAGCTGATCAGATAGTCCCACCCAAAAACTGGCACAACACCTTGCCTAGGACTTGCGCACAAAACTGCTGGACTCCAGTGCGCATAAACTTCTCTCTGCAATTCTGAGAAGTGTGTCAAATGAGAGACTGACGCCCTATATTTATAGTGATTCTGGAAGACTTACTGGGGCCAACATTTCCTTCTGGGTACTAATTAATTCATATTAATTATCTATTGTCATCCGACATCTTGTCTAGGGTTTCCTTCATTTCTTTGCTTCCTTCCAGAACATTCTAATCTTGTCAAAGGTCACAATAGAGGTTCATACCTCCCGAAGCTACCTTGATATTAACACTCCCTCCTAGCTAGGGAGGTATGGTCTTGAACACAACAGACCATTCAACTGGTAGCATCACGAGCACTGTCATTATTATCCAACTGAATAATTCTCCATGACAACTGGCACAATATCAATTGATAGAACACAACTGTGTTTATCCATGGTAGTACATAACTACACTCCAGTGGTTTACTACCACACCAAGTAGCATACAAGTACTTGATCAGTGACATATAGTCACAAATAGTGGAACATATCCACCACAGTAGAATAATTCTACTATCTGGAGACATGCAGTTTCCATAACAATCATCTGATGTCAACCTGCACATAAAATATTGTTAAACTGAATCTTCTGGGCCAATCTTTCACTCACGTCTGTGAGATATGAAATAATATCTTCCCTCAGAGTAGAACAATGAGATATTTGGACTATTCTTCTCAAGCAAGAAAGAATAACTGTCCTGTCTTCTGAACCTGGACCATTCCTCACCCTGGGCCATTCTTCCTACACTAATCAAAGTGCACCCTGGAGAGAATGTATAAACCCTAAGGAATTCCTGTCCCTGATTGCTGAGCCTGGACCATTCCCCACCCTGGGTCATTCCTCCTACACTAATCAAAGTGCACCCTGGAGAGAATGTATAAACCCTAAGGAATGACTGTCCGGACCATTTCCTCTGTTAACCACAAGAGGAAAAGAGTGTCCTGTATCAACCTCCAAAACAGACCATTCCTCATGTTAATCACAATGAGAAATTGCTGTCCGGCAAGGCGGGCCAGTCTTCTTGAGTAACCCTCAAGAAGAGAGACTTCCCTAGACCACTCCCCATGTTAACCACAATGGGAAGTCGCTGTCTGTGATACATCAACAATCTGGACCAATTTCCCATGTTAACCACAATGAGAAATCGCTGTCCGTCAGAAATCTCAATCCACTTTCCAACAGGAAAGAATCTGCCCAAGATGGGCTATTTTTCAATCTCGAAAATAAATGTCTTCAATAATATTTTTAGTGCTCCCTCCCAACCTGGAGAGTCATTTCTTCCCTTTCAGCTAAGGGAGTTATTTCCACGATCCCCATCTTCTCTCAAAAATATGCAAACTTTATTTTGGATAGAGGCTTTGTCAGGATGTCTGTTGTCTGCTCATCTGTGGGGATATGCTTGAGCTTTACCTCTCCTTCCTAGACTTTATCTCGAATGAAATAGTATTTGATCTCAATGTGTTTCGACCTCTCATGAAACACGAGATGTTCTGATAATATTATACAACTCTAATTATCACAATATATTATGGTCGATTATGGAATCTGATCAAATAAATCAGAGATTAACTTCCTTAGCCATATTGCTTTTGTGCATACTTCACATGCTGCGATATACTCTGCTTCTGCTGTGCCGAGCACGACAGACTTCTGGTTCCTGCTGCCCCAAGATATCATAGCGGAGCCCAAGCTGAAACACATGCCTGAAGTTCTCTTTCTGTCTTCTGCACTTCTTGCCCAATCTGAGTCTGTGAATCCATGAAGCTGTATATTGCTGGATGCTATATATCTCAAAACATAGTTTATTGTTCCATGAATATATATTAATACATTATTTGAAACTATCGAATGCTCATGTCTCGGTTCCACCTAGAACTGGCTTAGTGTATTCACGACAAAGAAAATGTCTGGTCGAGTATTTACCAAATACATTAATGACCCAATTAGTTGTCAATATAGAGATGGATCTACTGGATCAGAATCTAGATCCTTTACTTTTCTTATATCTGTATTCATCGGAGTGTCCATGGACTTACAATCCATCATTCAAAACTTTCGAAGGATCTTTATTGCGTATTTTCCTTGTCCAAGGAATACTTCACCACGCTTCTACCATATTTCTAGTCCCAAGTAATAATGCATGAGACCTAGATCTTTCATATCAAATTCAGTAGCTAGTTCCTTCTTGCACTGGATGATGAGAGACTCTTCACCTGTTATGAATAGATCGTCAACATATAGTAGTAGAATTACAAGTGCATTGTCCACAACTTTGTAATAGAGATTTGGATCTGTATGACTCTTGAAGAAACCAAGTCTTGTTAAATAGCCGCCCATTCTGGAATACTAAGCTCTTGGTGCTTGCTTGAGTCCATAAAGGGATTTCTTCAATCTGCAAACATGACTGTCTCTCGAATGTACCTCAAATCCTTGGGGTTGTTCAATATATACTTCTTCTTCAATTTATCCATTGAGGAAAGCTGTCTTTACATCCATCTGATGTAAGTTCCATCCCATGGAAGCGGCAAGAGATATAATAGCTCTGGTGGAAGTATATCTAGCCACCGGAGAAAAGATTTCGTTATAATATTCTCTCTCCTTCTGGGAGAACCCTCTGGCTACGAATCTTGTCTTGTATTTATCCACGCTTCCGTTCGCTGCATGTTTGATCTTATATACCCATTTTGAAGTTACCACTGATTTCTCTTTAGGTATTGGTACGATTTCCCATGCTTCATTCTTCATAATGGATTGATGTTCTTCCGCCATAGCTTCTTTCCATTGTCCCTTTTTCACGGCTTCTTCAAATGTGGTAGGTTCTTCATCTAGAAGCTTCTTCATGTATGCGGCATAGCTTGAGAATATTTTAGGTCATTTACTCTTTCTGAATGTTCCTTCTGGAACCTTGAGTCTTTCCACATATTGTAATGTGGCTTCAAGCCAAGTTGGTCGTTTCTTGGTTTTAGGTACGATATCTGAATCAATGTTTTCACATGGTTCCATAGGATGATCGAGTTGTTCCTTTTCATCATTTTCGTTTTCTGTGCTTTCTTCATTAGGTTCTTCAATCTCTTCTTCTTCAATAGTTTCTTCTATGGATTTCTTGAAGGCCATCCTTTCATTGAATGTTACATCTCTGCTGACTTTGACCTTGTGTTGTTCTGGAATACATATTCTATAAGCTTTGGATGAATCACTGTATCCCACGAATATCCCCTTCTTTCCCAAGGGTTCTAGTTTATTCCTTTTTTCCTTGGGAATGTGAGAGTAAACAGGACATCCAAATATTCTTAGGTTTTCCACGTTAGGTTTCTTACCTAAGAAGGCTTCTTCTAGTGTCATATCGTTCAATATACGATGAGGGCTTCTGTTCTGCACATATATTGCTGTCATTGTTTCTTCTCCCCATAAGAACATGGATAGACCTTGATCATTTAGTAAGGCTTTTACAGTCTCTTCAATAGATCTATTCTTTCTTTCTGCTACACCATTTTGTTGAGGATTATGAGGAACAATCAACTCCCTCCTAATCCCTGCTGATTTGCAGAATGCAACGAATTCCTTTGAAGTGTATTCTCCTCCATTATCTGTACTTAGTGTCTTGATCTTCTTATTCGTGAGGTTTTCTATCTCTGCTTTGAACTCTTGAAACTTGCTGAATACTTCATCTTTTGTCTTTAGTAGATATAGCCAAGTCTTTCTTGAATAGTCATCTATGAAGATTACTTAGTAAGAAGATCCTCCTAGAGATTTTACTGGCATCCGACCGCAAACATCTAAGTGTATCAGATCTAGAATCTCCTTAGATTTGTTGTTGCTGCTTGGGAATGGTTTCTTGATATTATTCCAAAGAGCACATCCTTTGCAGATTCCTTCATGTGTAGACTGCAACTCTGGTATTCCTTCAACCATCCTTTTGAGAAAGGGTAATTCTTGAAAGTTAATGTGAGCGTACCTTCTATGCCAAAGCTCATTGGGGTTGACTTCGTTGTGTACAAGAGCTTCTTCATTTTGTTCTAGTAGTCTGTACAGGTTTGCTTCATGACTTCCAATAACCCTAGCATTCTCTATGCTGGAGTCTTTATGCCATGATAACACCTTTCCATCCACGAAAGCTATTTTGTTTCCCTTGTCTTCTAGGCAAGATATCAATACAAGATTCTTTTCTAAACCAGGTACATATAAAACATTGCTTAAGTGAACACAGTTACCTATTTTCATTTTGATGGAGGCTTGTCCAAATCCTTCCACGGGGTAAGTGGTTTTGTCTCCAAGCTCTACCTTGTACAAGGTATTCTTCTCATTTAGATTTGAGAGTCTAGCTTGATCTCCCGTCATGTGCCTAGAAGCTTCGCTATTGATTATCCACATGTCATCTTCAATCGTTCCGGTGAGTGCTGAGTAGTGTAGAAGACTGATTGTTTCACTCATGTCTTCGGTTGACTGGTAACTGGTCATGCCTTGATCCAAAACTTCAACTTCGTCGTTTCTATATTCTGAGAGAGACAAAAGGTGCATTGATTTAGGACACATCTGAATATCTCTCTTTGAGCGAGATTCTCCATCACAAGGTGCTAGATCTGAGATTAGGGTTTTTTCAACTGCTTCTGCTAGTAACCCTAGCGACAGTGTCTTGGAAGCTGCTCCTGCTAGTAACCCTAGCGGTAGTTCCTCAGTGAGCTCAATATCCTAATGGCTATGTTTCCTTCCAATGGTTATACTGAATGAAGGAGGTTTGGGCCCATAACCTGTTAGAATATGAAAGATTGTGCTCGTTTTACCATTGACAATACCCTTATCACCCAACCATAGGCCGAAGCCACCCTCTGAGCACCTTGACCTTGACAGAGAAAAGAATCCTGGTAGCAATCCAATAGCCAAGAGAGGCTAATGCACCAAGCAAGAAGTAACCAAGCTGATCAGATAGTCCCACCCAAAAATTGGCGCAACACCTTCCCCAGGACTTGCGCACAAAACTGCTGGACTGCAGTGCGCAAAAAATGCTCTCTACAATTCTGAGAAGTGTGTCAAATGAGAGACTGGTGCCCTGTATTTATAGTGATTTTGGCAAACTTAGTGGGGCCGAATTATCCTTCTGGGTACTAATTAATTCATATTAATTATCTATTGTCAGTCGATATCTTGTCTAGGGTTTCCTTCACTTCTTTGCTTCCTTCTGGAACATTCTAATCTTGTCAAAGGTCACAATAGAGGTTCATACCTCACGAAGCTACCTTAATATTAACACGTATTACCAGTGGTGAACTAAGAGTGGTGGAGGAGGTATTGGATGGATACCTGTTTACATGGGGTGTGCTGATGCACACTCGGATGGTGTCCCAACTGAATTAGTGTCGGAGTGTCGATTTCGGTGATTTTTCGTTCAGGTCAGTTTTGGTGGCCTGGGTTTTGGAGAGGGTGCCTCTATTGCGCCCTCATATTCTATTGGCACCAACATCACGGCGAGACCGTGATTGATGCGGTGGGTGGCCATTATTGTATGACCACGGTTGCTCGAGTGTGGCGACATATGCCATAAGTGATTCTACGGTATCCATACGTGGGTATGGACTATAGGCAGGATCCGAACAAGGTGCTTCCTCCTGGGGAGGACTGGGACCATAAAGGTATGTGTGTTATCTGTCTTTGTGATTTTGGTAAATAACATTGATCATACATGTATATGGATGCTAACACTATATATGTGTTTTTTTGCAGATGTTGGAACCTAGGGGCGAGAGGCAGAGATCATCCGGGAGCTGGATCGACGGGAGCCAACTCAAAAGGATCCTGGAGAGGTGAGGGTTGGGCAGAGGTGCCGACGAGATGATGCTGGTGTGGGGTCATCCAAAGATCCCTAGGGAGATGCTGCGACCGTATTAGAGGATCTGCACCGAAGGTTCAAGCGGGTCCTTCAGGGTGTTCTTGAGGGCGTATGGGCCCACATCCAGGACGATTTGGTCCTGGAACAGTGTGTGGGAGTAACCACAGAGTGGCATATGTTGTTCCGTAGAGAAACGGTGGTGGGGGAAGCTATGACTGGACGGTTTCCTTCGGGAGATGGAGGGCCCCCAATTGGTGGGACACCTCCGACTGACAGGGGAACTGGGGGGGGAGCTCTAGGGGCACCTTGAGTGCCGAGATGATATGTATGGGTTTTGGGGCCCGATTTTGTATAGGGTATTTGATACACAATTTTGTAATTATAGGGATGATGGGAATCATGAGCCTACGTGAAATTGTATATATAGTTTTTGTAAAACATTTATGACCTTTATGATATATATGGTGGATATATTGATGATCATGCGTGTATTTTTGTTTTGTGTTTATGATGTATGATGTCTATTGCTATCTTTTGACAAATGTATCATGGTATGTATATGATGTTTTTAATATGATAAATGCCAATTTAATAATAGGTTATCCATGTGATCTGCTACTTGATTGAGGTTTCTTGGAATATAAATGTGATCGAATCAAAGTTGCGATATAGGAGTCTAAATTGTAGGCATTTTTGGAAGAGGCAAGGATCGTGAACATGGTACATGTTGTTGAGCTGCAGGACTACAAGCTCAGAATCTAATAAAACGCTAAGGTGACGAATGTGGCGGTGATTGGCCTCAGCGAGGAGACCAATGACGACGTCATATTTGGCTTGGTTGTTGGTGGCCAGGCCTAAGCATATGCCACTGGAATGGAGTAGTATATGTGAGGGGGTATAGAGGGCCCAAGCAGCTGAAGCGAGATTCTGGGTTCAACGGCTGGTATCGTCAGCGAAACCAATGTGGTAGGCTGATGGATGATGCATCTATTAATAACATGGGTGATAGATCAACCATGAGGAGTGGTGGTAGTAAAGAAGACTAAAAAACACTACAAATGTGTACAATGAGAAACCTACGACAGGGGGGTTATGCTTAGGCATAAAAATTCTTCAAGTAAAACCCGTTGACGGTTTCATTGAGAGGTAAGCCTTCTAGAGAGGCCAAGATGTAGGTGCCTTTAGTGAGGCAATGTTGGATGAAGAAGGGGCCGTGCCATAATTACTCAAATTTTCCATGGCCGAGAGCATCATGGGTGATATCATAGGATAACATGAGATCACATTTGTTTAATGCGCGAAGGTTGACATGGCAGTCGAAGGTGGCTTTGGACCATTTTTAGCTGCCTCACTGTGTTGTAATGAATATCAATGGTCTTCATCAAGTGATTCTAAGGTCATTAAGCGCTGCTCCATTGGAGCAGTGTCAGGTAAGAGCTCTATGGAAATGTGTAATGTGGGGATTTCACACTCGACAGGGAGGGTGGCTTCGATCCCATGGACAAGGTGGAACAATATAAAACTGGTGGTAGTTTTGACTGTCATGCAATAATCCCATAAAGCGGAAAAAAAACATATGATGCCAATTGGTCTTATGTTTGTTGACGGTGCATTGTAGCATGGGTTTGAGGACTTTATTGAAAACCTTGACCTATCCATTGCACTGAGGGTAATATGGGGAGGAAAACTCATGGGTGAAGCCTAATTTTGATGAGAGTTTTGCAAAGATATCGTTCTCAAAATGTTTACCATCATCGGACACTAATAGTTGTGGGACTCCGAACCGGGCAATGACATGGTTGAAGAAAAAATGCGGTGCTGTGTCAGCAGTATTGTTAAATGTGGGCATGGATTCGACCCATTTGGTAAAATAATCTACTGCCACCAGGATGTATTGGATGGAGGATTGCAAGTCATGAAATATATGCCCCATTTACAAAAGGGGCCTACTGTGATGACTGGGTGTAGAAGAGATGGTGGAGCTCGTGCTTTTCTTGCATAAAGATGGAATTTATCGCATCTCTTTACAATGTGGATGTAGTCATGAAACAAAGTGGGCCAGAAATATCCTGTTCAGATGATTTTTTTGGTGGTGGACATACCCGAGGGGTGACCATCGCAAGCGCCGCTGTGGCAGTCATTCAAGGCTCTGTCGGCTTCGTCAATGGTAAGACATTGCCGAAATATAGTATCAAACCTGAGTCGGTAGAGAATATCTCCAATGAGGAGGTATCGAGGAGCCTGATGGTGAATGCGTCGACGGTCGTCTCGAGAGAGGTGAGACCCAAACTTTTGTGTACGAAGGTAGATGAGGAGATCGTCGTACTAGGGATTTTCTGAGGGGATGAAGGAGAGGTGTTCATCGAAGAAATCCTCATTGATAGGGGAATCCTTGGCGTCAAAGGGAAAAGCTGTAATGAGTTTGGCTAGGACCACAACATTATTGCTTTTGGGAGTAGAGAAATCTAGATCGTATTCCTGAAGGATAATGATCCATTGGAAAAATTTATCGTTGATCTGCCGTCAATTGAGCAAGTACTGCATGGGCTTGGAATCTGCTACGACCTTGGTCGTTCGAAGTAGAATATAATGCCGCAGTTTTTCAACAGCGAGGACACCTGTTAATGCAATATTTTCATCATGACTATATTTCAAGGGTGGTCATGAAAGGTTTTTACTAATGTAGTAAATCACATGTTTGCGCCCATCATCCCCTAATTGAACGGGGACTCTTGCTACTGAAACCGGAGAGGTTGATAAGTAAAGGATGTAATCACGATCATAATATGAGGGACTAATCAAAGGGAAAATGGATAAAGCAGATTTTAAATCATCACAAGATGTTTTAGCATGTTTGTCCCATAGAAATGGGATATCATGGCACAATAAGCAGAGAAAACCATGTGCACGAGTGGCGTAGTCTGGGACAAAACGATGTAAAAGGTTGGCTTTGCCTTGTAGTCTCTGCAGTTGGCGTAAATCCCTAGGTTGTGGAATTTCTGTGATATCTTGGACCTTGAGGGGGTCCACAATAATGTCGTATTGGGAGACAATGAACCTGAGGAGGGGTCTGGAAGTAACACATAAGACACAATTGAGGGGGTTCAAGCGGATATTACATTGGCGACATCATTGAAAAACGATGTGTAAATCGTCTAAATACTGGGTTCGCTTTTTGGATCGACCAGTGAGGTCATCCAAATAAGCGAGAATGATGTGAGAAAGATCATGAAAAACGTAGGTCATGGCCCGTTGGAAAGTAGCACCGACATATTTGAGTCCAAAGGGCATGACACGATAAGCAAAGGTACCCCAAGGGGTTGTGAAAGCAGTTTTGTACTGATCTCCTGGGTGGATTTGAATTTGATTGTAGACGGAGAACCCATCCATAAAGGAAAGTGCCTTGTGGACGGCACAATAATTGATGATTTGGTCGATGAAAGGGGTTGGGAAGTTGTCTTTGGGACAAGTGTGGTTGAGTTCGTGAAAGTATGTGCAGACGCGAATAGTTCCCTATTTTTTGTTAATGGGGATGGGGTTGGAGACCCAAGAAGTGTACGCAATGGGGTATATGAACCCGACAACGCGTAATTTGTCTATTTTAACTTTGATAGCCACATCTTTGGACGACTGGAGGTGGCATTTCTTTTGACGAACTGGGGCGATATCCGACCATGTGTAGATTCAATGTTTGACTATATAAGAATTGAGGCCAGGCATCTACATATATGACCAGGAAAAAATATCCTGGTATTCCTGAAAGAGAGATTTGTAAGAAATGATTTATTCAGGGGAGCATGCAACGCCAATGGTGATCTCTTCTATGATGCCTGGTTTAATGGAAATGTCAATTTTGACTGCAGGGGAGATGTTGGCCATGTTGCCTTCTTCAAAAGCATCAGGGGCAGAAATAGGGTTTTTGAACCAGTCAGTATTCCCTGGAGGAATAAAATCATTGGTTTCGATCGTGCATAGGGAGGCATGATTAGGAGGGTGAAAGACCTCTCATGAGAGAAAAAGTGCTTGAAGATGGAGCACATTCCAAGGGAAATCATGGGTAGTTAGTTCCTCCAAGATATATTTGTTGTAGTGGAAAATGCTTGAATACAGGGGATCCTAGGAGATGGTAGGAGGAATCGTAAGCAAAGAAGTGTCATTGGTCTTAGGGGATGAGGACGTAGAAGGGATACCGTGTGTGAGATGTGATGGCTCACTGGACATAAACCAAATGTCAAGACACTATGGATGGTATCTCATTCGCTTGAGGACTGATGAAGAAATATAACGAATGTCAGTAATGTGAGCGTCAATGGGGAGTGCCTGAGAGGGCTCAGGTCAAGATGTGTGGCATATTGTGGCTAATGTTTGGCAGAATTGAGGTAGAGTTGAGAAGTGATGAGTGTAATGGCCATATTCTGGGCATATGGCGCAAGAGAAATTGGTTCGTAACCCTATCTTGCATGTAGTGGAGGACTCCTTAGTAGTAGTGGATGAACTTTATGGAGTGGCAAACAATGGGGTTTCTTTAGGGAGTTGTATAAGATTGCGTAACTCGGGAAGAGTAGGACATCTATTAGTGGGATTTCCTTCTCTTTCGTATAGTTCACAAGGAGGTTGAGCTCAGGGAGGGAATGGGGATATGGGCTCGTTCTTCCTCTGTCTTCTCTCGGTAGTGGCGGTGGTGTCGCCATCTGGGGGTGGGGGTGGTGTGGTAGGTGCCTGTATTGGGATCTGCATCGATAATCCTTCTATCTGAGGAGGGAAAAATGGGGTAGGAACCATAGAGGGTGGGTGGAGATACCATACAGGGATGGAGAGAACCATGTTAGGAAGGGTAAGGGTATAAACAACCTGGAATGCTTGGACGCCAGGTGGGGGGTAGAAAAAAGGGATTTGGGTAATGGCTTGGGGGATTGTCTCCAAAATCGGGATTTTCCCTTGGAGGGGGGGAAAATCCAGGACAAGTGGCGTGCTGATGTTCTCAGGGAATTATTGAGGTAATAGTTCGTCAACTGGTGGATCTTCGATGTGGGGAGGGGCCTCAGTGAGAGGAGTATTGTCTCCGATATCTGTTCTGTTAGAGGAAACTACACACACTTGTGCTGAAATAGAAGGGTTTAGGAGAGGTGGTGCTCCATGATAAGTCCCTAACTAGGATGGGTCGTTGAATATTCCAGGACCAATGTCGATGATTGAAAAATCATTTGAGCTAGTGCAAACAAGGGGGATGATGTTATCAATGTTGGCGGAATGATTAGGCTCGTAATGTGTAAGTTGGTCGATGGTGACGATTTTCCCGTTATGGGGAAACATCATCATACGAAACACAGAAGAGGATACCACCTTCATAGCATACATGTAGCTATGTCCGAACAAGATATTGCAATCAAATGGGGTGTCGATAACTTTAATGTCAATCAGGATGGTTTTTCCACCAAGTTCTACAGGGACATTTTGAAAGAGCCCTTCAGGGGATGATGGGAGACCGTCGTAAGATCTTAGGGTGATGGAAGATGGTACTAGGTCAGGTGAGCCGAGTTTCTGCCATACTACTTTGGACATGATGCATGTGGATGCAACTTCATCGATGATGCACCGATGAACTGTGATGTTCCAGATTTTGACTGGTATCTGAAAGGATACTAGAGTGGGGAGGTGTGGTTCTTCGCTATCTAAATCAAAGTTGATTAGCCGAGTATCAGAAGGGTCGACTGCCCCCAAGGCAGAAAGAAAGGATTTGCGTTGAGATGGACAAGTTTGGAGGATATCGAAGATGGACATGGCTGCAAGAGACTGTGCTAAGTCGTCAATCAGGCTGTAATTATGGGATGCCCTAGCATGAGGGTGTAAACCTAGCATTATGGGAAACCTATTCTGTTGACCATTAATGATATAAACCTATCTGTTGCCTTCAGAGGGGTTAGTGGCCTGAATTCTTGAAGAAAGAAGAGAGAAGAACTTTTCCTGAGAAAATAAGTTATTTTCCTTTGTAAAAACCCTATTAAGGAGGGATTTCCGTAGGCTTCTCTATACACATGGTGCGAAAATGCCTGATTTCCGCACCTTGCTCTATAGATGGGTTGCATAGTTTCTGTAGGCTACTCTATAGCTAGGGTGTGAAAATTCCTATACGTGGGAAAAACAAGCATTTTCTCGATGCTTCTAGAAGGAGAAGCTTCTATGGTGAGGTGGCCTCCGAACAGTTTGGATCTTACTCGCTTTCACGATTTAATGGGATCATCCTAACCTCCTCACCTTATCCTCTTCAACTTATAAAAAGAGAGGATCCCTCATGGAGAAAGTTAGTTGTTTTGGCTTTAGATTGTTATCTTGGTTAGAGTGGCTTTGAGCTTTGCTTTGTCAAGATAGATTGTGAGTAGCTATCAGATCCATGGTCTCAGAATTCTAGGAGCAAGAAGTGTGTGGGAAGCAAGGAACTGTTGGATGGAACCCGACGACATGAAGGCATCTGGTTGTATCTTTCTTCCACATTATTTAATACAGATATACTTTTATTTTCTATATGAATTTTATTTGTTCATATTGTATGACTCCTTGATCACGTACATAGTTTCATATCAAATAGACTCTATTATTCTTGTCTTCGTTGGCTTGTGTTTCTTTTGAAGATATTTCTCCATAAGCCTCGTGACGAAGATTGGATTGCATTGGCGAAGTTGGATATTCGATATTTAAAAGGTATGTCTTAGATCCATTTCTCATTTGATAATTGAATCTAAGGAAAGAGTAGTGTACTGTCTTGTTTTGTTCTAGTTTCGTAGTGAAGCTAGAGGGATTGATTTGTGTCCGCACTTAACAATTAGCCCGATAACAAAATTGGCGACTCCACTGGGGAAAAAATTGTTTTCCTAGTTTGTCTTGCTTTCTTTCTTTGATTGCCTGGGTTTTGTTTTCTGAGTCACCGGGAGATCCAAATTGACTCTTTGACTGTTAAATTTCATTGGAAAAACCTTGATGCTTGTTATTTTTTTCATTTTTCATTTGATTTCCGCATCCTTCTTTGAGGGACAGTGCGACGACATAGGATCGACGCGTTTCCACACTATATTTTTTGTCTAGCCTATGGCGATCAAGGATTTCCACACTGTGTTAGTCTGATAGCCTGCGACAATTGTGAAATTTTTTATTTTTTGATGGTTTTTCCTTACCTAGATCTTGGATTTGGTTTTGGGGTGAATGTTTTGGGTTTGATTATGATATGTTTGTAGTCTTCTTGACAGTCTTTGAAATTTCTTTTAGCCATCTTTGCTGTGTTTTGGCTTGTTTTGTTTTGAAATATTTGATCTCTTTCTTTGAGTGTCTTTCTGTTACAAAGCATTGTTTTTTCTTTATAATTGTTTAGCGAAATAATACTTCTTTTTCTGAGTAGTCCATTTTAAAAGAAAATTTGTTTGGGTTGCCTTGTTTTATATATATTTGATATTGCTTTTAGCTATCTTTAAAACAAAAAGTTTTTATTTCTTGCTTTACACTAGAATGGGGGCATCCTTGCATTTGAAGTAACAAAATTGCATGGTTTTTGGCATTTTTGATCTTGAAATCTTAAAAAACAATTCCCCCTCATGGCTTGGGTGGGGGGGGGGGA
>JASDQU010738452.1:170013-189102 GCA_032191745.1 Picea mariana | reverse complement strand
CAGTGTTTCATGCTATTAGAGCTAAAAGGCGTATGAAACTAAGATTTTTAATATGGTAACGGGGCAAGAATTTTTGATCTTGTAGATATCTATAACATTTGACACTTTGTTCGAAGGTTGACTACTTTATCTTTAGACATGATTCTTCGATTGAAATCCCATTGTATTTGAATAACTCTTAGGTTCTGGATTAGATTTTTACAGTGTTTTTCTAATATTCTAAGTTGTTTTTCATAAGCCAATTAGTAATAGTTCATTGTATTTGAATACCTATCAGGCTCTGGATTATAGTTTAGTGTTTTTCTAATATTCTAAGTTGTCATTCATAAGTCAATTAGTAATAATTTTTTGTCTCTTTATTATGCTATTGTGTTGCATGTTCATATCTGTAAGTTAGTTAAGGCAATTAATGCTTCACCCTCCGCCTGTGTCATTTGAACATTTATAAGGGAATTCTAAAGATTGTAGCATCCATTGCTTAGCAGCATACAACCATTTTGTTAATGACTAAATTACTGGCATTTTTATGATTTTGAATGTAACAAAATGCATTGATGCAACTAACTTTTTTCTGGTGTTGCTTTAGTAAGTGTTCCCGAGTTTCATTGGCTAGAGGTTCAGAGATTTCCAGAAGCTAGTTTTTGCTAATACTTATACTTAAGGTCTAACATCCACCCATAGCATCTTTGACAGGAATTCAAATCATATTTACCTTCACTGTTAGTTTAAAATATGAACTTATTGACCCTGACCAAGTTCCCTTTTTCTCATCTGGAGGATTTGACAGGTATGCTAACTAAATCAATCAGTCTCCCAAGATTTTTGAAGGCATCTTTTCAGTTGCAATATGTTGAACATGCCCAACATTCACCTAGAAGTGGTTTATTGTTTTCTATGCATCTAGCAGTGGCTCTTGTTTCAAAATTGCAACTATAGGATCTATTCCAAACATGATTGTATGAAATATCATCCCTGGTTCTAAGCTCTTCAATGTCTTCACAAAATGAAGAGGATCTTTTCCATCACTATTTCCACCATCACTCAGGAAATAATTGTTGGCTTCTTCTTATCCACATTAGGATTATTAGATCCCTAATAAACTACCTCTTTTCATAGTAACACACCAGAAGAATAATTAGTTACCCTTCTTGCAACATACTAAAGACACATGCCCACTTTATCTTCCTTCATCTCTCTCATTTCTAAAGCAAGAATTGTTTTATCTTCCTTCATCTCTCTCATTTCTAAAGCAAGAATTGTTATATTGTCAAACAGAACCACATATAAATAATCATCAATAGTAGTTCTACACTAACTAGGATTGAATTGAACAATAGCCTCATACACACACCCAGTCTACAATTGTTTTGAGGCACTGCTCCCATTAACATATTGCATCTTTATTTCTTTGCAATCACACTGCAATCTGCATTTTTCAACCACCAGTATCCCATTTGACTTTGCTTGTCCGGAAAATTATTCTGGGTTAAAAGAATGAAATTGGGTATTGAATAGTTGTTTCTATCACATCTTTTCTCAATATTTTATGTCCCCACAGATGCTATCTGGATTTTCAGAGTTTCTAAGCCAAACCAATGCATCCTTAAATAGGAATTTGCACCCCTCTAATGCAGCCACACACTACAAGGAAATACATTTTCATGGAAATTGTYTATCATTGGTCTGTGATATTCTAGTTAGGTGATTTCTTATAGAACAATTTTATATGTTGTAGTTATAGTGAGTATTTTGGCCTTTGGATATTGCATTGCCTACTAGAATGGATACATCGGGTATAAACACTTGTTAGAGAAGTCACATATGACTCACTGTTGATAGCATGAGAGGGATTATTCCTGTGTTTCAAATGAATATGAAATATTTCATGTAGTTATTTATCTTTCACCTCAACTTCAAATAATCTTTCTGAGTTGAATGACACTCTTCTGGACAGTTGTCCCATCTCTTTTTACTATTCTTATTAGATAGACATACATAGGTGGGATATAGTGGCTTGCCAATTCTGTGGTTTCAATACTCTCTGAATTGTGATGTTCTAATGCATGTTTGTATTATGAAGTTTAGTCTTTGAGGTCATTGGAGATAGTTGGACTATGAAGTATTAGTAATATTTGCCAAGGTTTCTACATTTAAAAATAAATTTCCATCCTTAAAATCATCCCTGCTCTCTCTCTCAGAACTATTCTGCATCCTAAGGCCTCTCTACCCTTCTGCCTTCCTATTGAAATCTAAAACAAGATCGCATTACAAAAGAGGAGCTCTGCGAGCTCGTCCTCTCTCACCTAACCTCATCAATTACATTGAATTTCATTCAATGGATGTCTAGTCCAGATCGGATCTAGATCTTCACCTTGTCAACCATTAAAGGCGAATCCATCTCCTATCAGCTCAAAAGAATTAACTTGGCTCTACCAAGCCTTACAAACATTGAATTTAATTTAATTCATAATTTGAAATTTAAAACAAGAGGGTTGGCGCCTCTCCTCCTTGAATGCGTGCTTGATGTATTCTTCTAGTTGACGTGGAGCGATGCTCCTACATCATACTCCCCTGCTAGGAAAAACATGAGCTCCTACTCATGAGCTCCTCTTCTCCAGTTTCGAAATCCACCTGGATCCCAAATTCTCTTCTGGAGTTGTCCTCTTGCTCCTCTCCAGCTATGCTATTGTTGTTGCTTCTTTTTCCTCTTTTGTTTCTTCTTCCCTGTTTCTATGGTAGGTTCTCCTCTATTTCCGCTGACTGTTTTTTCTGACCTCATCATCATCTTCCTGATCTCTTCTATTACTCTGTCAAGATGCTCCAGTGGCTGGCTCTTCTTATGCAGTCTTCTCTACTGCAACTCTTCCATCTTATTAGTGGGAATATCTACTCGATATCCCATGCTATTTTTATCTCCCCTTATGGCATTGAGTTGCCACCCTACTATAGATTCCAGTCCTGCAGTCTCATCACCAAGTTGTTGCTAGACTTCCTCTTTTGACAAATTAGCTTCTGTCAGTTCTTCTTGTGTTGGTATATCTCCAACTCTCTCCAACTGTTCCTATGGCTGGTACGCTTCTCTATCTGCTTCCAACTTGACCTATTGGATGTGTAAGATTTGCATTATTACCCTTATGTCTAGGGATTCTATTTCTTCATATAGATTAGAAAAGTTCATGATGTCTGCTTCCCCTTCTTATACAATCTTCATTGTTGCAGTCATCTCCTGTTCATCTTCCTAGCGGAAAATATTGAGAAATTCGATTGAATACTCTTCTCCTCCTACTGGGGTAGACATCAGTGTTTGCTCCATTTGTTCTTCTTTGACAGTTTCTGTTGGCTTTCTTTCTTCTTTTTCTACACTTTCATCATCTACACTGGCCTTTACCTGTCTATTTGGTAGGAATATCTTGATCCCTCCAACAATCAAAATGCTTATCTGATCATCTTCCTGGATGGTGAATTTTTTTAACTTGTCATCATCTTCATTCACATGGCCTGCAAATCCAAATGAATCTCCTTCTATCAGTACTCCTTGCTGACATGAACTCACTTCTGAGATCCTGATACTTTCAAACAGTCTCATCTCCTTCTCCCTGCCCACTTGGCAATCTGAACTTTCTTGCACTGCTCCCCTGGCAGTATTTGAGACCTCCACCTGGCCTCTTCTCATTGCCTACCTAGCAACTTGAAAGTCCATTTCTGCCCACCTGACAGTCTATGAGATCTTCATATAATCTCTTGTCGTCCTCATCACTGATATTTCTCCCATTCTCTTGTTCACAAATGCGGAGCACTTCCTCTTTATCTCTGAGGCTTTCGACATACCTCAGCCACCTCTTTAACAACTGGTGTTGACCTCTAGACAACAATCCCTTCACTGGCAACTTCACCATCTTCTTCATGGGCCACTCATATATCCAATGCACTTTTGCATCATGTTGCATTGTAAATGCAAGCTTCTCGATTCTTTCCCTTATCTTGCTGAGCTCTTTGTCCATCTTAGCCTTGATTTTCTATTGGCGGTCTTCTCTTCGACCACATCCATGGCCTTCAGTAGCCATTTCTGCCTTCTATCTTCCCTCCTGGCAGTCTATGGATTACCCTTCATCCACGAGAATCTCCATCTTCTCTCTTACAGCTCACCCAACTATTTAAATTTTTGTTGCTGCGCTCATCCAACAACCTTCTCATAGAGCATCAGTACTCTACTTTCCTTCACCTGTTGTTTATAGGAAAACTCATGTTTATGATACCATCTAATGTTATCAGGTCATCTCCTTTCACCGTATATCCTTTGTCTGATGTTTGCAAACAAATCTAAAATTAGCTTTGATACCACCTGATGCAGCTCCCTACCTCGGCAGGGTTTTCCAACCTTCCGGTCACTAGATCGTTCTTCTCCTCGAGCCGGATCGACTCTTTAGATTCCTGCTAGAACATAAATTTTACAAATCCATAGGTCCAAATGAGAACTCACCCTGCACGTACAAGTATCCGTTGTGAGCCTCGACTCCACATGACCTTGGGCCGTTACCACATGCCTATACAAAAAGGACGTCCTGAAAAAAAATATAACAACTTTCTTTTGTTCCTCGTGTGTCTGCACGTGGATTCAACGGTCTAGATCTCCTCTCCTAGTGCCGATCCAACGTCAGTTGTGATCCTCTTGCTGAGCTTTCTTTTTCTTTCTAACTTAGAAGATTTTCTAAGTGTTGAAGGTCTCGGCCTTCGATTCTTCCTCCTGCAAACCTTATAAACTTTGGATCTCGCCTACATTTTACCTCCTGAGCTTTGTCACTATATCATGACTTTGGCCCTCTATGTACTTGTTCTCTGTATGCAGCTTCTTGCTACTCCTCCTAATATTTTGGACTTGGAATAAGTCCACTCTTGCACACTCCTTGTGCAATCTCTCCTGAGCTTACGAACTTGGAAACAGTTCGCCTCTACACACACTCTTTGTGATACCTCTTCTGAGCTTATGGAATTGGAATAAGTCCAACTCCTACACACTCTTTTCATTATCCCTTTTGAGCTTGATCTCCTCAAAGATTTCGACCGCCCACACACACCTTGCATTCTTGGGATTTCGTCAAACTTAGAATTTGAAGGATTTCTTGAACGGGAAATACTTCTCCTCCTCCTGGCATTTTTCTTTCTCGATGCACACCTTGCAGAGCTTCTCCTCACAGAGTATTCAACAAATCTTCCTCCTCCCTGAGATTCTACCACTCAAACCTCAAAGGTCTCTGTTCTTTCTGTTCCTTGAAGGGATATACATGCCCTCTTGGAAAATTATGCTCAAGCGCTCCTTGCTAAGCCTACAAAGTATTTGACGAATCTGTAAGTGTCTTCTCTGTAGATACTTCCCTTATCTCTGAACTTGATAAAGAGTTCTTCTGTGCACATTTTCACCAGCTCAATGGCCACTTGGCAGAGTTCTCAGTAACTCTGTTTCTCTGTGCACTCCTCTGCACAATCTTACCTCCAAGGTTTTCAACAACCTTGAGGTTCCTATTGAGCTTGTGATCGCTCTAGTGTGCCCTCTCAACACATTCTTTCCTGACTCACCAAAGTTCATATGTGCACTCCTTGCGTTGGATACATAACCTCAGTTGTTCTGTTGTTCAATCCTTGCACAACCTAAAGAATCCAGAACGATACTCTAAAAATCAAATAAAGATAGATCAATCTATCTTCCTACTGTAAATGAAATCTATCATACATCTACAACATTCTTTCATGAAACACAAATACATGAACAACAATATGCAGGAAAAACTATTTTTCTATTATCTCTGTGTATCTATACATATGTTTACAAATGCTGGACTGTAACAAGTATCAAGTCTCTTAAGCTCTCTCTCTCAAAACTATTCTACCTCCTAAGGCCTCTCTACCCTTCCACCTTCCTATTGAAATCTGAAACAAGATCTCATTACAAAAGAGGGGCTCTGCGAGCTCGTCCTCTCTCACTTAACCTCATCAATTACATTGAATTTCATTTAATGGTTGTCTAGTCCAGATCAAATCTAGATCTTCAGCTTGTCAACCATTAAAGGTGAATCCATATCCTATCATCTCAAAAGCATTAAATTGGCTCTACCAAGTCTTACAAACATTGAATTGCATTTAATTCATAATTTGAAATTTAAAACGAGAGGGTTGGCGCCTTTCCTCCTCGAATGCGCGCTTGATGTGCTCTTCTAGATGGCGCGTTCTTGACATGGAGCGATGCTCCTGCATCATATGACATCCCTATGGATGTGCCCTATAATATACCAGATATAAAAAGTATGCAAAACATAAATAAAATGCTAGAAATGGCAGAATAATAACAATATAACCAAAACAATCACCACAATAGCACTGAAATGATATAAGAATAACAATAGAAATAACACTTTGGTTCTGAAATAAATGTTCACGGGCCTCTTCAAGGGGGAAACCAACAGTTGATCGGAGCTCTATTACAATAATATCCAAGCTAGGGTTCTCATACCCTCGACTCCTATTTATACTAAATATGTCTATCAAAAGAAGCATCTAGAGGAAGATCCTTCTAGAAGTGAAAGCTTCTACTAGGCTTTCTTACATCCACTTTATTCTATTTTATTGAAAGGCCTTATTAATATTGACCTTTATTACATCCGAATATATTTTTCTACCTATGTGCGGGTTAGGACCCTAACATGTCCGCCCCGTCAAAAACAACCTTGTCCTCAAGGCTTGAGATGTGGAAATTGTTGTAGAATGGTAGCTGGTTTCCAAGTGGCACTTGTTGGAGTTGTATCTTTCCACTGGACTAGCACTTCCTTGATGCCTCTTTGACGCAGGCGATACTCACACTGGTGCAAAACTTATTGTGGATATAACCAAATGGATCCTTCTTCATCTAACTCGGGAAGGTTGGTTTGAATTTGCCACTTAGCTCCAATCACCTTCTTTAAGCATGAAACATGAAAAACAGGATGTAGCTTTGAATGACTCGGAAAAGCTAACTGATAGGCTACTTGTCCCACACGCTTGGGAACTGTATAAGGACCATAAAATTTGGGTGCTAGCTTCTGACAATGCTCGGCCTTGAGGGAAGTTTTCTTATAAGGTTGTAGTCAAAGAAACACCTAGTCCCCTTTTGCAAATTGACGTTTAAAGTGACCTTGATCTGCTTGTTGCTTCATGCGATTCTGTGCCATGACAAAATTCTCTTTGAGGGTATGGAGAATATCCTCTCAAACTGTAAGTGTGTGGTCAACTGCCTAGACCTTCGAGGCACCCGATAAGTATGAGAGAACTGAAGGTGGCTTCTGTCCATATATCGCTTCAAAAGTAGTCATGCGTGTAGTTGTATGGTATGAAGTGTTGTAACACCATTTATCTAGGGGTAACCATTGAGCCCACTGATTTTTATTTTCTGAGGAAAAACACCTCAGATATGTTTCCAAACACTTGTTGACAACTTCCGTTTGACCATCAGTCTAGGGATGATAAGCTGTGCTGAGATGCAATTGGGTGCCTTGTAGCTTGAACAATTCTTGCAAAAAATTGCTTGTGAAATTTGGGTCGTGATCAGAAACAATAGAGTGCTGCATGCCATGAAGCTTGAAGACCTGATCCATGAAAATTTTAGCCACCATTGATGTTGTAAATAGTTATTGAAGAGCGCAGAAATGAGCATACTTGGAAAGGCGATCAACAAACACCATGATGACTGATTTATTTCTGGATTTGGGTAATCCGGTAATAAAATCCATATAGATATCCTTCCAAATAGCAGGTGGAATCGGAATCGGTTGTAGTGTGCCCGAAGATTTGAATGTTTCTCCCTTGTTGCATTGACAGACATCACATTCAATGACAAAATTATGGATGTTATGTTTCATACCATCCCAGAAAAAAGAACGTTTGACCCTGTCATAGGTTTTGGTACCATGTATTTAAGCTTTGATTGTTTACTTAAATACAAATGGTCTTTTTATTGAAGCTCACCATGGAGCCAAGAGTACCCTGGGGAAGCTGGAGCATTGGACTGTAATTGTTGGGTCAGATGCAAACTTTTGGGATCTTGTATCCATTCCTGGCGAATGACTTGGAGCCAATCTGGTACAATGAAGGAAAGAGAAAAAAGGGATCCTTCATCTTCATATTTTCGGGAAAGTGCATCCGCAACCACATTGTCTTTTCCTTTCTTGTAAATGATCTCATAATCATATCCAAAGAGCTTAGTCACCCATTTTTGTTGCTCTAGAGAGTAAAAACATTGTTCCATAAAATACTTGAGGCTTTGATAGTCTGTCTTAATTTGGAAATGTTGCCCCAATAGATAAGGGCGCCACATATCAACGACATGCATAATAGCCAACATTTCATTTTCATAGATTGATTTCCCCAGATTTCTTTCAGATAGTTGCTTGCTGGTAAAGGCCAAAGGTTGACCCTCTTGCATAAGGAAAACACCAATTCCTTTCCCTAAGGCATCACATTCCAACACAAAGGTCTTTGTGAAATCAGGAAGGGCCAGGACTAGAGTGGTGCACATGGCCATATTCAAGGTTTGAAAAGCTTGAGTAGCAGCTGGAGTCCAAGTGAAAGAGTTCTTTTTTAGGAGAGTAGTGAGAGGTGCTGCAATCTTTCTATAATTCTTAACAAACTTGTGATAATACCCTGTTAAGCCCATAAATCCACACAAGATTTTGAGAGTCTTTGGGTGAGTCCAGTCTTGCATAGCTTCAATCTTTTTTGGATCCACCCTGATGCCATCCTTGCCAACCAGATGACCCAAGTATTCTACTTCTGAGGCACCAAAAGCCCATTTAGACTGTTTCAGGAAAAGTTGGTGTTGAGAGAGTAGATGGAGAACTCAATCTACATGAACAAGATGGTTTGTCCAGGTTTTTTTATAGATGAAGATATCATCAAAGAAAACTAAGACAAAATGATGGAGAAAAGGATGGAAGACATGATTCATGAGGCTTTGGAAGGTGGAGGGGGAATTACACAAGACAAAGGGCATGACCAAAAACTCATAGTGGCCCTCATGAGTTCTAAAGGCAGTCTTGGGAATGTCTGCCTATTTCATACGTATTTGGTGGTAGCCCAAACGAAGATCAAGTTTAATAAAGAATTGGGTGCCACTCAATTCATCCAGGAGGTCATCAATGAAAGGAATGGGAAATTTGTCTTTAATGGTCAGTTTGTTGAGGGAACAGAAGTCAGTACACATTCACCAAGAACCTTATTTCTTTAGGACCATGATCACAAGAGAAGACTAGGGGCTCACACTAGGGCGGATAACGCCTGCATTAAGGAGTTCCTGGAGCATTTTCTCAATTTCATTTTTTTGGGAAAAGGGGTGATGATACAGACGGATATTGGGAGGAAGGATTCTGGGTACAAGGGGGATGGAATGATTAGGAACACCATGGGAAGGAGGGAGTCCTTGGGGAGTGGAAAAGACCATTTGATGTTTAGAAAGGATGGCTTGGAGGTCTTGTGGCACCGAGGGTGTCTATATTTCTTATATGGCATGGAGTTGGGAAATAACACCAGAATGACCTTTTTTTAGAAGCTTTTCCATGTGATGGGAACTAATGATCTTAGGTGAACCAGCGGTGATGCCTTGGAATTTATATTGGTGGCACTCCTAGTCGAATTGCATGGTTAATTCCTTAAAATCCATGAGAATGGGACCCAAAGTCCTTAGCCAGTCTGCACCCAACATAATGTCACAACTGCCCATGTCAATAGCAAACATATGAGATTTCAGGTGGTAGTCACCAATTTGGATATGCACATTTTCACAATGCCCTATGGGTGCTTCCACTATCAACTAGAATGATGAACTTCCGATGCTTGATGTAACCAATTATCTTGAGGGTTTGGGGAGCATAGAATCCAGTGAGAGCATTGAGGGAAATGATTGGTTCAACTTTGGGAGGGTCTGAGGGAGGGGTTATGTCAGTGGTTTCAGGTGACTCAGATATAAGGGGAGTTTCAACATCCTCTTCCGAAATATCCTCAGAGATGGCCATAAAAAACTTCTGTTCCTTACATTTGTGGCGCGTGAAATTTTTTTCATCACAATTATAACAAAGGCCCTTGAGTTGGCATTCATCCATTTCAACCCTGGTCAATTTTTGGATCTTTAGTGGAGTGGAGGGAGTAGTGGGATTTACTGGTTTAGGGTGAGGGATAAAGGAGGGTTTTCAGTTTTGACAAGATACAACCTGTTGTGCTTCTTTAGCTCTTTTAGTAGCCTCCACCCAACTCTGAGGTCGATCCATGAGGACGTGGGCCCGAATCTCATCCTTGAGGCCACTGATAAAACATTCTCGAAAAAAGGCATCAGACATGCCCTCTGTCCAAAAAGCTAGGCGTTTAAAGGAAGCTATAAATTCTTCCATTGTTCTTGATTGTTTCAATTTTGTCAAATGGCCCAAATGGTTGGTGTCAGTGTTAAATCATTCATAAAAATCTGCAACAAAGTGTGTCCAAGCAATATACCCTTGACGGGAAGTTTTTCTCCATTTCCACCATTGCCAACATTCTTGATCTAGATGGAGAAAACCATACCGGAGTTTGGCCAAGTCATTTTTAATGTCGTATAAAGAGAAATAATGTTCCATTTGGGTTACCCAACCAATGGAGTCCAAGCCATCAAATTTGGTCACATCCACCTGCAGAAGGTGTAGGTCACGTTGAAAGTGATGGTGCTGAAAGTTATGGGAATGAGAGGAATGTTCACCTTCAGTCTTTGGAGGTGCGTTAGAGGAAGGGTTATCTGTAGGGATATGAAGCTTGGTGCAGAGTGACGAAAAGACAGATTCAAGCTGGTTGATCAGTTCTTGTTTGATTTCCTCCGTTGAGGACTGCATGGTTGTATTGATGGCGAAAACATTGGCATTGAGGTGTTTCACTTCTTGTTGGGTCTCAGTGAGACTAGATTGCAAGGTATTGAAGCGAGCTTCCAAGTCTTGGCTACAGGTATGGGCCATGAGGAAGAGGGAACTGAAAAGGGGCAGGTGGGGTCAAATTTTATTTTTTTCCGAAAAATGATATGTATGAATGTGAGAAGGAAAAAGATATGAATCCAATGGAATAGGTCTCAAATAATGGTGAAACATTTTCCAATTTTTTATTTTTTTTTACACCTGTGGATTTATACTCCGGTCTGAAGAATACTGCAATGATGAGATGCCCAAATGCTTAACCAGGAAGAAATGTGTAGTGATTTGGCAACCCGAACATAGTTGTGTGACAAGAGATCTTGTCTGTTTTAATTTGTTTATGTTTCTATCCCCAAGGGTTAGGTCTTCAAGGGTTCTACAGACAAGGGTTTTCCCTATGCTATAGCTCTTTGATATACGTGCAGGGTCCAACAATAGTACTTGGCCCAATATCTCAGGGAATTAACTAAGGAGGATAGACCGTACCCTTAGCCATACTACCCGACTACCTAGGTACTAGAGAGTATCTTCTCGAGTGTTGTTCTTGGTGGCACTATGGCAGTCAGGAAGTCGATCGGTTTATCTAAAGAGGGCTTCAGGTAATCTAGGTCAATCCGTACACAAGTGATGTCTGATGTGCTACCACTTGAAGGGGTACCAACAAGAGTTACAAGGGTGGACAAAAGATGTGCGCTTAAGTACCACTTGTATTTTCTGCATGTATGAATCCCTCAACTGTGGGTTTATGCGCGTAACGACAGATCTCCATGGCTTAAAGACGCCAGAATATGTCTCTACCCTGAAAAACTTTTTACCCACAATTTCTGCCAAGGAAAGTGCTTTGATACCACTTGTAATATACCATATATAAAAAGTATGCAGAATAGAAATAAAATGCTATAAATGGCATAATAAAAACAATATAACCAGAACAATCACCACAATAGCACTGAAATGATATAAGAATAACAACAGAAATAACACTTTGGTTCTGAAAGAAATGTTCATGGGCCTCTTCGAGGGGGCAACCTCCAGTTGAGCAGATCTCTATTACAATAATATCCAAGCTAGGGTTCTCATACCCTCGACTCCTATTTATACTAAATATGTCTATCAAAAGAAGCATCTAGAGGAAGATCCTTCTAGAAGTGAAAGCTTCTATTAGGTCTTATTACATCTGCCTTATTCTATTTTATTGAAAGGCCTTATTAATATTGACCTTTATTACATCCGAATATATTGTTCTACCTATGTGCGGGTTAGGACCCTAACATGCCCCTAGTGGATGAGCACTAGTGGGCGTATCATATCCTTTGCTATATGTTGTTCAAGAGTTAGACCTACTTGTAACCCTAATTTTTATGTAAAGGGTATAGGTTGGCCCCACCTTAATGTGTTTAATAATAAGTGTAAAAGATAATTAATATGGTTAATATTAATAATAATAATAATAATAATTATAAAGTGACTTAGAGAGGTCGGCCCTGTTGATCCAATAGCCACCTTTGTTGATTGGACAAGTCTAATATAAGTAAGGGATGATTCCCCATTGTGGAATCATATCTTTCTCCTATGTTTGGAAATTACAACAAATACATCTACTTGGTAAAATGTGCGCACCTCTCTTGGGAGCTAGTCTTCTAGGGCTTAAGCACCCTCTTGTGTGCTAAGTATTTCTTGTTGGTGAAGTTCTTTCTCTTGAATATTATAGCAAAGGATTTGGCTGAGTTTTCTTCCCTTGTTGAGAAGGGTTTCCCAGGATACTTCTTGTGTTCTTGTGCATGGTGTTTCTTCTTGTGATCTTGGTTGCTACAATATTATTGTTTATGATTAAGTGAAATGAAAAAATGGAATAAAATTCATGCTTAACCTAGATTATGAAAAATAAACATGGTTTCAGAGAATAGGTCTTGAAGATCCCATTGCACAAGCATTTTCCAGCTCCTTCTCTCACTCATCTGCAGAAACCGTACAACCCTCCAAGGGTTTCCAGAAATTTAGTATGACCTCCTCTCCTGATAACTTTCACCACTCAAAACTTGGATTCTTGAGATGAAAATGAAATAAAATGGTACGACCTCCTTCAGCGTACCTCTAGCAAGTCTCAGATCAAAATTCCGAGCATTTTGAATTTTTGGCCCTAAGGGTTTCTAGGGTTTCATGAAAATTCTGCAGAAAATTCTAAAGTGTATTTTTGCAAACTTCTTGAAGAATATCCTTAGCTTACCAAGGCTATCATATTTATCAAGGCTTATTGTTGGCAGTCATAAGCCCAACAAAACCTAAAATTGCTAGCCCAACCTAGCCGTTAGGTTTTCTAGCCTAGTTGACAAGGGTTTGTGAAGGTGAGAAAAATCATGATGGCAAGCAAGCTCAACACAAGGCTCCAAAACAATGAAGACATCAACATCTCATAACTCTCAGGTATGGTTCCTATAAATGAAAATACTTGGTTAATTGATGGTGGTGCCTCCAAGCACATGAACGATATACACCTCAAAAGAATTTAACAGTTTTTGTATTGAAGCAGGAATCAAGAGGGAGTTCATAATTCCTTACAACCCTCAACAAAATGGGGTTCTGAAAGGAAAAACATAACTATCATTGAGGCAAATAAAGCAATGATACATGATTAGAGTCTACCTATGACTTTATGGGCAAAAGCATGTATGAAACCAACATATATCCAAAGCTGTAGTCCTCATCAGATCCTGAAGAATATTACTCTAGAAGAAACATTCACCAAAGTGAAGCCTGAGATCAGACACTTCAGAATATTTGGATGCCCAGTGTACCTTCATGTACCTAAAGAAAATAGATCCAAACTAGAATTTTCAAGAAGAAAGGATACATTTGTAGGATACAGTGAATCGTCAAAAGCATACAGAATCTACATTCCAGGTCAGAGACAAATTAAAGTAAGTAGAGATGTTACCTTTGAAGAAGAAGTATCATTCCCGAAATCCAGAGAGGCTCAGATAGAAATTGATAACGAAACAATACCTTCTTCCCCTTCAACAGTTCAAATGGAGGAAAATATCATTATAGATGATCCAACAACTTCAGTTGATCCAATTTCTCTAGAAAATTATGATGCCCCAAGAAACATACCCATAAATGTCACAGTTGGACTTAAGGGACCTGCTTGGGCTCAAAAAACCTTAGAAGAAGTAGAAGTACATAAATCTCCACAAGGAGAAACCAAAGAAAGCAAGAGACCAAAGAGATTCTCAAGCTACCTTTCAGCCATGACCCGCATTATTGATTCAGAGCCATCCTGTCATGGAGAAGTTGCATGTGAAGAAGTTTGGCAAGATTCCATGACTAAAGGATTCCAATCTATATTAAAAAATGATGTATGAGATGTTTTTCCAAGACCAGAGGGAAATTCTGTAGTGACTTCCAAATGGATTTACAAAATCAAACATGCTATCGATAGAAGCATTGAAAAATACAAAGCAAGATTTGTGGCTAGAGGGTTTTCACAAATAGAGGGAGTTGACTATGATGAGACGTTTGCACCAGTAGCCATATATACCTCCATCTAATCTATCATTGCATTAGCTACTTCCATGGGTTGGAAGCTACATCAGATGGATGTAAAGACAACTTTTCTCAATGGTGAAATTGAGGAAGAAGTTTATATTGAGCAGCTAGAAGGTTTCGTTATGCACAACAAAAAATCTCATGTATGTAGGTTGAAGAAAACCCTATATGGCTTAAAATAAGCACCACATGCTTGGTACAAGAAAATGGATGGATTTCTAATGAGTTTGGGATTCAACAAAAGTACAACTAAACCAAACTTGTATTATCACATTGATGGAAATGAGTGCTTGATCTTACTCTTATATGTGGATGACCTTTTCCTCACCGGTTTAGAAAGACTCATTGCAGAATGAAAACAAGCCTTGATTTCCAAATTTTAAATGAAGGATTTGGGCCTAATGAATTATTTCTTGGGACTAGAAGTATGGTAGAGAAAAGATGATATTTTCCTAAGTCAAGGAAAATATACTATGGAGATACTAAAGAAGTTCAAAATGACATATTGCAAATCCATGCCTACTCCAATGGTAATGGATTTAAAGAAAATGAGTGACATTGATTTAGGAGATGTAGATTCACACTTATATCGAAATCTTATTGGATCTTTGATGTATTTGGTTAACACCAAACCAAACATTTACTATGTAGTAAATCTGCTTAGCTAGTTTATGATCCAACCAAAACAGGCTGCAAAACACGTATTGAGATACTTACAAGGCACAATTGGTTATGGCCTAAGATATGCAGCCAATGTGGACTTAATATTGGAAGGATATGACGATGCAGATTGGGCAGGAAGTGCAGTGGACAAAAAGATCACTTCAGGTTGCTGCTTCACCTTAGGATCAACCATGGTTTTCTGGTGTAGCAGAAAACAAAGCTCTGTAGATTTAAGTACAATAGAGGCATAGTACATTGTACTGAGTGTGGCAGTTCGTGAAGCTATATGGCTTCACAAACTTTTGACAGAATTGTTAGATGATGAGATGGATATGATGACTATTCATTGTGACAACCACAACTGTGTAAAGCTCTCTGAGAACCCAGTGTTTCATGAAAAATCGAAACACATTGAAATCAAGTATCACTATATCAGAGACATGGTGCAGAGGAAGAAAATACATGTACAATATCTTTCTACTCATGAACAAATTGCAGATATCTTCACTAAACCACTTGCCAAGAAAAAGTTTGAGTACTTCCATGAGAGACTTGGCTTGATGGAAAATGCCTCCCTAGCTGAGAGGGAGTGTTGATGAATGAGTACTATGTGAGATATTCTCCAACTTACAAACCTGCGAGGTGTGGATCATTGCAGATATGTGAATCCTTTCTCTCGGCATACAAACCTAGAAGAAATCCCCTAATAAGGGTACATGGTTCCTTCCTGAGATAGAGCTAGGAACGTAGAGATGATCTCCTCCATTCAGAGAGTGAGAAGAACTCTAGATGATTATCCAGTGGGAAAGGATATCTGATGAGTTGGACATGACTGTGGCTGAGCACAAGGTGAATGTGTGAAATCCAAAAGTGTTGGATGCATCATCATGTGAACATAAATGAAGATGATGTGTTACACTCCTCTGAGCAGTAGAGTTGACGAGAAAAATCCAGATGATTCTCCTGTGTGAGGCAGTGGGAAAGGATATCTGTAGAGTAGATGTGCCTATGAATGAATACAGGTGAACGTGTGTAGATCTGGTTCTTTTATGTAATGTAGTGAGCCAGATCTATGATATCCCTATGGATGTGCCCCTAGTGGATGAGCACTASTGGGTGTATCAGATCCTTTGCTATATGTTTTTCAAGAGTCAGACCTTCCTGTAACCCTAATTGTTATGTAAAGGGTACAGGTCGGCCCCACCTCAATGTGTTTAATAATAAGTGTAAAAGATAATTAATATGGTTAATATTAATTATCATAATAATAATAATAATAATAATAATAATAATAATTATAGTAATAATAATTATAAAGTGACTTAGAGAGGTTGACCCTGTTGAGCCAATAGACACCTTTGTTGATTGGAAAAGTCTAATATAAGTAAGGGATGATTCCCCATTGTGGAATCATATCTTTCTTGTGTGTTTGGAAATTACAACAAATACATCTACTTGGTAAAAGGTGCGCACCTCTCTTGGGCGCTCGTCTTCTAGGGCTTAAGCACCCTCTTGTGGACTATGCCTTTCTTGTTGGTGAAGGTCTTTATCTTGAAGATTATAGAAAAGGATTTGGCTGGGTTTTCTTCCCTTGTTGAGAAGGGTTTCCTAGGATACTTCCTGTGTTCTTATGCATGGTGTTTCTTCTTGTGATCTTGGTTACTGCAACATTATTGTTTATGGTTAAGTGAAATGCAAAAATGGAATAAATTTCATGTTTAACCTAGCTTATGAAAAATCAACATAGGGGAGGGGCCATATAAGCTTCCAACTTCACGTGGTTGGTCTTGTTTAGTAGAGAATAAATTGTTCTTGAAACCAAGAGAAGTTCATTCATCTTTATACCATCATCGTAAATGTCATCATTGTTGTCATCGTATTGGAACAATGAAGTTTCGATGAACATGTTCATCATTTCTATAGCATCTTCATCGAAAATGTTTGAAAACATTGGACTTTATCACATGAGTTTGGTGGAAATAAAAAGGCACTAGATGACATTTTTTATTTAAATAATGATTAATTAGTATGAATATTCTTTATGGAGAAAAAATTTACTTAGATGAGAGCAAAAAAAATAAGACAAGAAATAATTGATGAAGCTTGTGAAATTTATCAAGTACTTATTTATTGATGTTTTTCATGCCCTTGCAGTACTATATGCAGGGACGTGTGTCTTAGATGGATTTTAAATGAAACAACTAAAATACATTGTACTAGGACTAAACATGGACAATAGTGACCTATGAATAGGGACAACATTGAATTTTTTTCAAATTGTTTCTATATGCACTGAAATTTGACATGGATAGACTATTCACATACCTTGATGATATGGGAGGGTTTCTGAACTCAAATATGACTCACATGCCCACTCTATATATCCTATCTCTTCCTCATTTTGTTTGAGATTTCTCAGATTAATGTCATGCATGGAACTGCCAACATACCCATTGTCATGGTCGTGCCCTTTATATTCATCGTCTATGTCATTCAAAACTGAAAACATGCCAATTATTCCCATTATTTTGGTGGTAAGAAGAAGTCACTATATGAGAATTCATATTTAAATAATGATTTCGTACAAATATTCTTTATGGAGAAAAAAGGTACTTAGATGAGAGAAAAAAACAAAGACAATAAATAATTGATGAAGATTGTGAAATATTTTAAAAAGTACTACTTCTTTATCAATGTTATTGCATTCCCTTGTAGTACTAGATGCAGGCATGTGTGTCTCAAATGGAATTTAAATGAAACAACTAAAAGACATTGTACTAGAACTAGAAATGGGAAATAATGACCTGTGAATGGGGCCAATGTTGAAATTTTTTCAAATTCTTTCTGTATGCACTGAAATTTGACATGGATAGACTGTTTGCATTCCTTGAATATATGGGATGGTTTCTAGAATGAAATATGACTCACACACCCACTCTAATATCCAATCTCATCCTCATTTAGTTTGAACTTTCTTGGATTAATTTCATGCATGGAACTCCCAACATACCCATCGTCATGGTCGTGCTCTTTATATTCATCGTCTGTGTCATTCAAAACCAACATCATTCCAATTAGGACCATTATTTTGGTGGAAATAAGAAGGCACTAGATGAAAATTCATATTCAAATAATGGCTTCTTACTAATATTCTTTATGGAGCAAAAAAGTACTTAGATGAGAGCAAAAAACAAAGACAAGAAATAACTGATGAAGTTTTTGCAATTTATCAAGTACTTCTTTATCGATGTTATTGCATTCCATTGTAGTACTAGATGAAAACACATGTATATTGAACAAATTTTAAATGAAACAACTAAAATACATTGTACTAGGACTAGACATGGGCAACAGTGACCTATGAATGGGGCCAACGTTGAAAGTTTTTCAAACTGTTTTTGTATGGATTGAAATTTGACATGGATAGACTGTTTGCATGCCTTGATGATATGGGATGGTTTCCAGACTCAAAGATGACTCACACACCCACTCTGACGCAACCGCACTCTCAACAGTGGGTCACTCCACCAGGACCTTCTCCTCCACGGCCCGAAGAGTCGATACTCTTCCAACTCCTACTTGGGAGTTCTATCACCCACAGTCTTCTCGGGAATCTTCCCTTTCGGAACTTGGGAAGTCAGGTTTCGCGGACTCGCGAACCTTATGCGCACCTTCCGTGCAACATGAAACCTCCGAATCCCGATCTGCGATGTCAGCGGTCAACACTCTTGGTTTTCGGGGATCTTCCTATCGGGAAATCGGCGGGTGAGAGGAAGGGAGATGCTTACCTTTCGAATCCCCGAACCCCGATGTGCCGATATGCCTCCACGCGGCCCCACTGACGTCCGGGTCCCACACTGCCATGTCACGTCGGGACTTCGCGATTCGCGGATCCACAACTTCGAAACTCCTGCTTTTGGAAACCCCGAAT
>JASDQU010738452.1:150818-166215 GCA_032191745.1 Picea mariana | reverse complement strand
AAAGAACATTGGGAGGAAGTAAAGTGGATTCTCAGGTATTTGAGAGGTACTACTACACATGCATTATGTTTTGGAGGTTCAGACACTTTTCTACAGGGATATGTTGATTCAGATATGGCAGGTGATAAAGACAGCAGGAGGAGCACCACAGGGTATGTTTTTACTATAGGTGGAATAGCAGTAGGTTGGATTTCGAAACTGCAAAAGGTTGTTGCACTTTCAACAACAGAGGCAGAGTATGTTGCTGCTACAGAGGCTAGTAAAGAGTTGATTTGGTTACAAAGGTTTATGGAGGAATTGGGAAAGAAGCAGGAGAACAACAAGTTGTATTGTGAGAGTCAGAGTGCCATTCACCTTGCAAAGAACTCAGCCTTCCATTCGAAGACTAAGCATATACAGTTGAGGTACCACTTCATATGATTCGCCTTGGAAGATGGACAATTGAAGCTGGAAAAGATACACACTAGCCAGGATCCTGCAGACATGTTAACAAAGGGAGTAACTATGGAGAAACTGAGTTCTTGCTCAGTTTCAGTTGGTCTTCAAGAATGAAGATGAAGATGAGAAATTTGCCAGGTCCAAGAAGGTTCAGAGTACAGCATATCCAGTAGCGGTGGAGTTGTTGAGATCAGTCTCCAAGTGGGAGATTGTTGGTTGTGGAGCCTGATTATCTTCCTGATGCAGAGGTCCTTTGCTTTCAGCCGTGTCTATACCCCATGAAGTATTTACACCCCNACGCGGGGGAGTGCAGAGGGGGGGTACCCCCTCTGCGGGGTCCGGGTGGTCCATCCCCCTGGTTGGGGGGTCTGGGGGCAAGCGGGGGTTCGGGGGTGAAGCCCCCGAAGTAAAAATTTCCTTATAAAAGTATATTGTAATTTCATTGTAAATCTTGACCGTTCATTATAAGGTCGCAGATCTAATGGTAGAGATTATGTTAGGGTTTTTTGCCCTAGAAGGCAACCCTCTTTTATGAGGGAAATGTATTGTGGCTATGTACGAGGGTGAATATTGTATTTTGAGAGAGGAGACTGTGAGAGAAAGAAGAGGAAGTTACAACGAGTTTTGTTGTAGGTTGTATCCCTTCATTTGTTGGATAATAATAAAGGAAGGACCTGGCAATTTCTCTGGTGTACATAGCCCACACTGGGTGAACCACGTAAATCTGTGTCTCTCTTGTATTGTGTGTCTTTTGTGTTTTTTTTCTGCATTTGTTTTATTTTATTGCTCCACGATCCTGTTTTTCTAACATGTCATACTTTGGTTGTTGTGGATTTGCAAACCCAAACTCCCATTTGTTTTGGTGCTTAAATTTCTACTCGATTTTAACAGCATATCGATAAGAAGAACCGAGTGATGAGATGTCCAGAAAAACCAATTGAATTTGGATGTATCTGTGTAGAGCCTCGCGATATTTTAGAACCAAATGTCGCTCGAAGTATTTGATACCCAACTTGGTGTGCAAGGTATGTAAGGTATTGATGAACTTCGACACTTCTTGGCCCCTCTCTTGCCGTAGTGTGGTCCATCTCATGTACTGTTCCTCATAGTTTCCAACAGGGTAATACTATTCCTTTACCGCATCCACAAAAAAATCCCAAGTGGGCTTGGCCCAATATATTCCAGAATCCTTTGTGGACCTCTACTCCTAGTAAGTTTCCCACCAATGTTTGACATGGGGGAGATCTTTGAGGAGTGTGAAGGTGATCTATTATCTGTCGGAAACATTATGAACAGAGAAATAACCTTCTAATAGATTTAACCATTTGTCTAGGGCATCTACATCTATCTAACCTTCAAATACAGGAATATCAAAATTAACCTATACCTTGACAAGAGAGGTGCTTCCAAAGAGGTTTTTTGATGAATATGCACCTATTGCTATCGGCAAGCATTGAAGGATGTGGGAAAAATTCTCCATCATTTCGTCCCTCTGTCGCATGAGATCTTGCTCAAGCAATAGATTGATAGGATTGTCTGCTTCGTCATTTTTCTTTTCTTCTGCCATGGAAGGTTTCTTGGGCGTGCGAGAGAGATTGTCTTCAAGAGAGACAATATTGAGACCCAACTTGCTATACTCGGACCTCGTCGGGGACATGCACTGAAAAAAACGATCAAGAGCATCCTGCTCTGATACCACTGATCCAAATTATTTTCGGCATGAAATGAGAGCGGAGATATAACAAAGAAATATTCAGAAATATTGCAAGAGAGACAACAATATAACATATATGTATCAGAAACATAACAAGAGTCATAGATATATAGTAATACATTATTTATATTAATGAAATAAATGTAGAGAGACTGTAAAAATACAGAGTGAAAGAGTCGCTAGAATGGTGACAGCTTATCTCTGAGAAGAGATGTGACAGATACTCACATTCACAAGAAGATGATTACAATGAGGCACTGAAGGACCTTTTACAATAAATAGGAATGCCAAAAACCCTATACATCCAAAATCCTAATCCTAGGAGATGAAGTGCCAAAAGTCATGTGGGCCCCATTTGGGTAAGTTAGTACATCAACTTCTTGAGGTCATAACTTTTGCATACGATCTCTATTTTAGGCGCATGATAGCCCACTGGAAAGGTATCATCGAGGAGATTCATTTTGGGGGAAATATTGAAGGAACTTCCATATTTCTCCCCATTTTCCCAAAAATGTCATTTAGGGCCTCAAAATGGCCTCAAAAGTTAAAAACTGCTAGAAATAATAAATTACCAAAATTGCTAGAAAATTGTTTTGAGCCAGTTGGAAAAGGTGGGTGGCCATCGATATCCACCTAGATCCATTTAGGACTATTTGATTTGTATAATTTTAAATAGTAAATAAGGGTAAATGTTATACAATTTTAACTTTTTTCAACTTATTGTTATTAGAATATGTCTAGACAATATTGATTGAAATTGTAATTTTGGATTTGATGAAATTGTAATTTTAGGTTAGAGGGATTTCTTCAATGTGGTTGTATCCTTAGAAAATGGTCATTTCACTAATATTGGTTTGCATAAATCAACGTTTTGATTAATTTCTTCCCAATCAACATCATGATGCAGATGGAATAGAGAAAGTAGAAAGGAAACACATAATTATTCATATTCTCCCCACCACCTACCTTTGAATCAGATTTCCATCGTAGTGGTTTATACATTCATCATAGTTGTCAATTGCACATTTCCTCAAAGTTTTTTCATTGATGGAAATGGTCGAGAGATCATTCTTCATTCACTTGATGGAAATGAGTTTAGGAAACCAAAGAGGATCATTGCTTTTAACGAAGAAGAAAGTTCCTATAATCCCTATGTTTTTATCCAACATCCCCCTATAATTATCTATGTTATGGCTCCTCATTGTAAATTGGTGACTTGAGTCCTCATAGACTTAGAGAGTGGGTGTCTTATGATGCCAAATTATTTGGCCCTCGATAGCATTTCATTTTCTATTATCTGAGTGGTGTGCATCCTCAAGTTAGAGACACACTGGAGACATGGATTCCCAATGATTGTCAAGAATTGCAAGATATAACAATGCAAGAACAACTTGATGGGTATTACCATAATCAATTCATCTTTGTAAACCACATTTTTCTCAAATGCACATTCATGGTCAAAATTGGACATTTTTCTTTGTTTTGGATGAATATATTTGCATTCCTTCGTGGAATACTTTAAACCTATGTTGAATGATCTTTCCAATCATACAAAGATCATCGTTGAGCAAGTACCATGTCCAACAAGCTCTTCTTACAAAACACTTTGTGCAATGACTCGGCCAACATTACTTATTCTAGATAATTATTATAAATAATGATGTGATTAATTTGAATAAAAGCTCCAATTAAGCATGAGAAGCATTGGAAAACCTTAAATATTTGTTCAATTCAAGTCTAATTCCACCTGATCCAGGGGATCAAATTTTGCTCAAAATTCAAAGTTCTCGGAATGGATTCAAATCGAACAGGACCATAGGCCTCATTGTCATGAACCCAATGCAACTCGTTTGGGTTCAAACAGACATCAGATGAGCGAGATATCGCGTTCTGCTCAAAACAACAAACAGGCAAAAAAATGTGTTGACTATAAAGTCCGTACAGATGCTGACGTGGCAGAACGTATGACATGTGGTAGATCATACAACATGTGGCAGATGTGTTGGCAGTCGTGTGGATGAGTCGACGTATGATTCATGGATTGTTTGTGGCGAATGGGATAGCGACACGTGGCCAAATCAATGGCCGCCACGTGTCACCTTAACATTGGTTAAAGCTTGTGTAGTCGGCAGGAATCGACCCCGTGACCTCCGGGCACAGGTATGGCCTTGGGAAGAGCCACCCAACCGGTGTGCCACTGTAGTGGTTCTTACTATTATATGTTTTTTTTTATATTTTAATTGCAATTTGGTTTGGAATGGGCACGGATAGGGCTGGGGCTAAGCCCCAGCCCCAGTGCATATGTATATACATGTGACTATCCGTGCGCGGTTCAAACAGAGCTATAACATAACACATATAACCGGTGGTCTATGCACATGTGACCGGTGGTCATTGTATTGCGCGGAAGTTTTAGTACCCATGGTTATGAAACTGCGCCGACACTTGTCGCTCTATTATTTGATTTGTGACTTGGCCCCTTTTATATGCATGTAAGGTCGTATGGTAGACCACATGCCCATGGACTTGGCGGTTAGGGGCTGGGTGCGCCATAACCATCCTATAGTTTGCACCATTTGTGCGTTTGCACCCAGTTCTGGGTCTTAAAACATATATGCGCGTGGGGGCTAGGTTGAGGAGCAGAAGGTGCATTTTGGCAATCCAGAGATAGCAAGTTTGAAGGGGAACTTCCAGGAAGCCTATCTTCTTCAATTTTTGGCCAAACGAGGTGCCGAAAAAGCCCATCTAGGGGTTTTTGGACATTCTGGAGCCATTGGAGCCATCTAATTGGCATTTTGAGCATTTTAAAGCATGTATTTGAGCACTTTGAGAAAATAATACAAAAGATCCATTGGAAGCTGGACCAGGAGATGTAGCCCAAGAGAGGGGTGAACTCCTTTATCATTTGATGTGTTATGTGTTTTCTGTTCACTGTTATTTGTTGTTGTTTATATGCATCTTGAATGAGTAATTTCTATAAAATTGTGTTTGCAAAATTGATCCATTTGCATTTGAACACATGAATTTAAAACTTGCAAATATTTTCAAGAATACAAGTCTTCTTCATTTTCATATCAAGTTGGTATCAGAGCATAGGTTTTTGAAGACTTGATTATTTGCAAGTGTTTTGTTTTTTGATGCTCACAAGGTTGAAACTCACAAGAGGAGAAGGTCAACTTGTAGAGCCAAGTTCTCATCCTTCAATAAGGAAGATTATATCATCACCGCAAGTTTCAAGGAGGCATTCACCAACTATGGCTCATGAAGAGAGTCATGAATATATTCCTACAGAAGATGAAGATCTCAGAAAGGATTTCATGGAAATGAGAGAAATGATGAAACTCTTGATGGAAGAAAGGAATACAAGGTTGTAAGGTGAAGGCTCCAACCTTTCAAAGAATAAGGGAGATAGTGGTGATAAAACTCCAAATGGAAATGGAGTGAATGGTGCTTCTCCACCACCCTCACCTCCATCTTCTTCTTCTTCTTCTTCTACCAGTTCAAGACTGCTTCCAAATTCTCCAAAAGTACATGGTAAAACTCCTTCACAAATTCCTTTGTTAAAGCTTGATATTAAATTCGAATTGCCAATGTACAATGGAGAAGTAAATGCTGAGAAATTAGATAATTGGATTCATCAGATTGAGGTGTATTGTAGGATACAAAAAATTCAAGAAGATGAAACTAAGATTTAGCTTACGTCTTTAAGATTGGATAGTGAAGCACTCATTTGGTGGGAATCCAAGACTCAAGAGGACATGAAGAAACATCGTAAAATTTTAACCTCTTGGAATGATTTTATTGTTGCAATTAAAAGACAATTTTACCCATTGGCATATATGCAAAAAAATACTATGGATTGGCAAAATTTTAGACAAGCTAAAGGACAAAATGTGCAAAGCTTTACTCAAGAATTTAGGAGAAGAGATTTGGTTTTTGGAGTAAATTTGTCTTCTCAAGAAACTTTACTCAAATACATCGGAGCTTTACATAGTTATTTGAGAGATACAATACTCATGTTTAATCCTTCAAATTTAGATGAATTTTGTGTTCAGGCCACTCATTTGGAAGCAAGAGGAAGGAATGAAACTCATGAGGGTAACAAGAAGCCTTTCAGTCATGGAGACAAAGGAAAGAAGAAGTTCAAGGGTAACGGAAAAAATAATGCTGTTGTTAAGAAAGAGGGAGAAAAATTTACATGCAAACATTGTTCAAAAGATGGCCATGATGAAGACCATTGTTGGAAACTTCATCCTGAAAGAAGACCCAAAAAGTTTGGCAACAAAGGGAATTCAAAGACTGTTGGAACCATACAACATGATTTAGGTTCTGATTCGGGTGATGAAACAAAGATCGCAGCAATGGATTATCAAGGTAATGGTTCTATTGCAAGTACTAGTTCTTCAAGTAACAATAATCTCAATGTAACTCGACAAGAAAAAGAAAGAATAGAACTTTTTCACATAAGGTTTGTTTCAAAGCATACCAAGATAGATACTTTATTTGATACTAGATCTCAAGCAAACCTTATATCTGAAGACACTGTTAAGAAATTAAAATTCGAAACAATTCCACATCCTAAGCCATAACCTCTTGGTTGGATATGTGATAATGCTAAATTACAGGTGACAAGAAGGTCTAAACTTACGTTTGCTATCATTGCAAATTTTATTGATGAGGTAGAGCTTGATGTTATTCCTTTGGATATCTGTGGTATTGTGTTGGGAAGCCCATATTTATATGATAGAAAAKAAATTTTTCATCGTCATGAGAATAAGTATCATTTGTTTAAAAATGGAGTTGAGTACATTGTTAGAGCTCATACAAAGAAGATGAATTTATCACTTGTAAATGCGGGACAAATGAAGAGATTAGTCAATGCTAGCAAGAATTTTGTTCTCTTAATGATTAAACCCAAAGATGATATTGAAAACGAAGTTTTCCAAGGTTGTGATGCAAAGTTGAAATCTTATCTCTATGAGGTTGTAAATCAATATGATGAGATGTTTCAGGAACCAAAGGGATTAACTCCAAAAAGGGGTATTCTACATGAAATTCAATTGCAACAAGATTGTCCTCTTCCAAACATTGGTATGTATAGGATGTCAGTCATGGAGAATGCTGAAATTAAAAAACAAATCCAAGAGTTGCTCGACAAAGGGGTTATCGTGCCAAGCACTTCGCCATGTGGATCTCCAATTGTGTTAGTTCCAAAGAAAGATGGTACATGGTGTATGTGTGTTGATTTCAGGGCTTTGAACAAGATTACGGTAAAGAATCACTATCCTCTTCCTAGAATCGATGATTTGCTTGATCAATTAAAAGATGCTAAGTATTTTATTAAGTTGGATTTGAGAAGTGGATATCATCAAATCAGGATTTCCGAAGGAGACACATGGAAGACAACTTTCAAAACAAAGAAAGGTTTGTTTGAGTGGATGGTAATGCCTTTTGGACTTTGCAATGCACCTTCTACTTTCATGAGAGTTATGAATGATGTCTTAAGGAATTTTCTTGATGATTGTGTTATTGTCTACTTGGATGACATTTTGATCTTTAGCAAATCTCGTGAAGAGCATGTTAAGCATGCGAAACAAGTTTTGCATGTTTTGAGAAAGGAAAAGTTGTTTTTGAAGATGTCCAAATGTGAGTTCAGAAAGACTTCACTTATTTACTTGGGGCATATTGTTGGTGGAGGTGAATTAAAAATTGATCCCTCCAAGGTCAAAGTCATATTGGAATGGCCCAAGCCCAACAATGTGACGGAGGTAAGAATTTTTTTGGGAGTAGTCCAATATTGGAGAAAGTTTATTGCTAACTTTTCTTCCATTGCAGCTCCATTACATGCAGTGACAAGTGTTAAGAAAGTTTTTCAATGGGGAGGAAAGCAACAGAGGGCTTTTGATACTTTGAAAGAGAAGATCAGTTCAGTGCCAGTTCTTGCACTTCCGAATTTAAGACAACCTTTTGAAATCCAAACAAATGCAAGTAATTATGCAATGGGAGGAATCTTGCTACAACATGGTAAGCCCATTTGTTTTCATTCTGAAACTTTTAATGGTGCCGTGATTAACTATCCTACTTATGATAAGGAGTTGTATGCATTGGTGCAAAGTGTGAAAAAATGGAAACATTATTTGTTGGCAAAAGAAACCATTGTCCACACAGATCATCAACCACTGCAATACTTACAATCACAAACAAAGCTACAACAAGCTAGGCACATCAGATGGATGGGTTTTCTACAACAATTCCACTTGGTCATAAGGTATAAGAAGGGCATTTATAACAAAGTTGTTGATATGCTTTCAAGGCCTATTATTAGTGCTTCAGTTATTCTTAAGCAGAGTCCTGTCATGCATGAGAGTTATGTTGAGCAATATGCTTTAGATGCTGATTTTAAAGAAGTATATGAGACTTTGTGTCATTCTAACCATGTTGAGGAATTGGATTACCATGTGCATGATAATATTTTGTATCATCTTGGCAAGTTATGTATTCCACAGGGTGAAAGAATCAACATAATAAGAGAAGCCCATTCTTCTCTTATTGCTGGTCACTTTGGTGTAGGCAAGACAGTGGCTAATTTGCAAAGGTACTTCTATTGGCCTAAAATGAATGAAAGTGTTTCAAGATATGTTCGAGGATGTTCATTATGTTCCACAAGAAAACATAGCAATCGAAAGTTGGGTTTGTATACTCCACTTCCGGTTCCTTCTCGTCCTTGGGAAAGTATTTCTATGGACTTTGTAGGAGGTCTACTTATGTCTAGACGAAATCATGATTATATTTATGTTGTGATTGATCGATTTAGCAAAATGTGTATTTTGATGCCTTGTAAGAAGCAGGTTACAGCTGAGAAAATGACACAAATGTTCTTTCAAAATGTTTGGGTACATTTTGGATCGCATAAATCCATTGTTTCTGATCGAGATTCTCGATTTATTGGAAGTTTTTGGTCGAGTTTATGGGCACTCATGGACACCAAACTGAAAAAGAGCACAACGTTTCATCCGCAAACTGATGGTCAGACAGAAGTGGTAAATAGAACAGTGGTGCATATTCTTCATGGTTATTGCAGCAAGCATCCTAAACTTTGGGATGAGCATTAACACTACATTCAACATGCTTACAATCGAGCTAAGCACTCTTCAACTCAAACGTCGCCATTTGAAGCATGTTTTGGCTATTTTCCCAAATCTCCTTTAGATTTTATCTTTGGGAAGGATATTGCTATTGATGGTCAATATGACATTGATAGGGCAGAAAAGTTCAATGAACAAATTTAGTCGATACATCAAATGGTGCAAGAGCAGTTGGAAAAGAGTCAAGCCAAGTACAAGACAAGACATGACAAGCATCGTGTTGATCACTATTTCCAAGTTGGAGATGAAGTTTGTCTTTACATTAGTAAGGAGAGGCTTAAAGGAGAAGGTAAAAAATTGAAACCAATTCGATATGGTCATTTCAAGATTCTTGACAAGATTGGTAACAATGCCTTCTGTTTAGATTTGCCTCCTTATATGCAAATGTATGCAGTTGTTAATGTTGAGAATTTGAAATTGTATGAGCCTCCTTTGATTGATGATCAAGGAGAACATGTTCATATTCCTTCTATAGATGATTTCTCCCCAGAATATCTTACAGAAGTGCATGAAGACACAATCCTTGATAGGAGAATGAGAACTTCAAAATGAGGAAATGTGGAGTATCTTCGAGTTGGTCTTAAAGGTACAAATCCAAGCAAAGCCAAGTGGATTGAGGTTGGAAAGGTGAGGGAGTTATACCCTCATATTCAAATAGACTGAGAATAGTCTTTTAGAGGTCCAAAATCTTTCCAATGGGGAGGTGTGATCTAGGGGATCAAATTTTTCTCAAAATTCAAAGTGCTTGGAATCACTTCAAATTGAACAGGAGTGTAGGCCTCATCGTCACGAACCCAACGCAACTTGTTTGGGTTCAAATGGACATCATATGAGAGAGATATCACGTTCTGTTCAAAATGACAAACATGCAAAAAAATGTGCTAACTGTACAGTTCGTACGGATGCTGACATGGAAGACCATACAACACGTGGCAAACCATATGGCATGTGGCAGATGTGTTGGCAGTCGTGTGGATGAGTCGACATATGACATGTGGCTTGTTTGTGGTGAATGGGATAGCAACACATGGCCCAATCAATGGCCGACACTTGTCACCTTAACATTGTTTAAAACTTGTGTAGTCGGCAGGAATCGACCCCGTGACCTCTAGGTAGGGGTATGGCCTTGGGAAGTGCCACCCAACTGGCATGCCACTGTAGTGGTTCTTACTATTATATGTTTTTTTTTATATTTGAATTGCAATGTGGTTTGGAATGGGCACGGATAGGGTTGGGGCTAAGCCCCAACCCCCATCCATATGTATATACATGTGACTATCCGCACGTGGTTCAAACGGAGCCATAACATAACACATATACTATACACATGTGACCGGTGGTCATTGTATTACATGGGAGTTTTAGTACCCACGGTTATGAAACCACGCCAACACTTGTCGCTCTATTATTTGATTTGTGACTTGGCCCCTTTTATATGCATGCAAGGTTGTATGGTAGACCACATGCCCATGGACTTGGTGGTTAGGGGCTAGGCGTGCCCTAACCATCCTATAGTTCACACCGTTTGTGCGGTTGCACCCGGTGTTGGGTTTTAACACATATATGCACATGGGGGCTAGGTTGAGGAGTAGAAGGTGCATTTTGGCAATCCAGAGACAGCAAGTTTGAAGGGGAACTTCCAGGAAGCCTATCTTCTTCAATTTTTGGCCAAACGAGGTGATGAAAAAGCCTAGATAGGGGTTTTTGGACGTTCTGGAGCCATTGGAGCCATCTAATTGGTGTTTTGAGCATTGTAAAGCACATATTTTATAACTTTGAGAAAATAATACAAAAGATCCATTGGAAGCTGGACCAGGAGATGTAGCCCAAGAGAGGGGTGAACTCCTTTATCATTTGCTTTGTTATGTGTTTTCTGTTCACTGTTATTTGTTGTTGTTTATACATCTTGAATGAGTAATTTCTATAAAATTGTGTTTGCAAAATTGATCCATTTACATTTGAATGCATGAATTTAAAACTTGCAAATATTTTCAAGAATACAAGTCTTCTTCATTTTCAGATCACCACCACAAGTGTCCAAGGACAAGATCAATAATTTTATAATAATCTCCTAATTCAGTTACAACTCTACAATCTTATTTCCTAGCTATGATGTTTAAAATAAAACAATATCCATCTTACCTGATCCTACATGTCTATTTCTAGATTCCCTTCATCATTCCCCTTCCTTATTTTAAAAGTATGCTAATTGTATAATAATGTTAATATTTTCTCCCAAAACAAAAATCATTAACTGTCTAATATTATTTCAACAAAAAACATGTGTCATTTAATATAGCATGTTATCATGAGAAAACATAATTGTATATCAAAAACCCATCTTCTTTGTTCCTAATGTTAGAATTTGGGGCTATGGAAGTACATATTTGGGACCTTAATCAATATGCAAATGCATCACTCTAAAAGTCACACTTAGCAATTAGCAAGTTATAGATTTCCAAATTACTAACATGAAAGACTCTTCATGAGTGACTAATGGATCATTAATAATTTGAAGTTGGGACTCTGAACATATAGATTGGGACCGTAACCAATACATCAACACATAACTCTAAAAATCATGGATCGGTAACTGGTAAGTTACTCACTTTTAAATTATTAATATGCAAGACTCACTGTAAGCCACTAATGTACCAATTATTTGAAATTGGTAATATGGAATTATATTGTCTTAGATAGCAATCATTTTGTCTAAATAATAAATGCAAATGCTTAGTACAACTTGAGTGGGCTTAATAGTTAAGAACATGTAATGTTTCTTCCTTGGAGGTCATAGGTTCAAATCCAAAGGAGGGTATAGTATGTACACATATGTAGACTTTAGCAGTCAATTTGTTGGATGGAGTGGGTCACTTGTCCCACAAACAAGGGGGTGTCATACACCAATATGGTGGCTAGCTTGGTTGTGACCTTAAAATTAGATTATTATTATAATAATAAACCAAACTTTATAAACCAATAAAAGGTACATAATGTTAGTAGAAAAGTGATGGGTAAATAATGCATTGAAAATGAAGAATTTAAATTAAATAAGGTTTTCATTTTAACATTAAATCCATCTAGATTAAATAATTGTTTTGTTCAAATCAATTATTTGCGGGTTTATAAAAATATTATCACAAAATATATTTAACCTTATCCATAAAATTTATATTAAATATGATTAGCGTAAATCCATCTTAATTTTAATTTTATTACATATTAAAATAAATTAAATAAATCTAAAATCCATAATATATATTTATTATAAATACCTCCTATCACATGATGAAGAAATATGTTCATGATATATGTTTATATGCCATCCTCTAGGAAAGTTCAGTAGATAATGCATGGGACATGATGACTGCACAACCTATTTCCTATAGATGTGACTGGACACAAAAATACAATTTTTACTTTGTCTCTAGTGTTGTGATGAGGATTTGACTTTTATCCTCCATATAGAGGAAATCAACATCATTCCTCCCATCCATTCCCACTTTAAATTTTGAATTAACCTCTCTTATAATATATTATGAATATCAGATATCTTAATATTTTCTTTTGGCGGGTCTTGTTTTTTTGATCTGTGTTATCATCATTAATGTACCAACATACATCATTATTAGCATAAATGGTTCTAAACGAGTTAGAAATTGACACAAAGTGTTATTGATGAAGTCACATTAAGAAAAACTCACCTTAAAAAATTGTGGAAATAAAAGATCACCTTAAAAATTTGTGTAAATATAAGTTTATAGTTTTACTCAGTGTATAAAACTATAGAATTGCACAAATTCATTAACATAACATAACATAACATGTATTGCACTAGAACTTCAACACATGAGAGGAAGGAAAATTGGCATTAGTTGGTGTTGCAACTCAAATGTGCAATTCCAAAGTTTAATCATAGAAATATACAAGTAAGATACCTTGATACATTCACCTTTGCCATACTCAAATATCCCAACTTAGCATAGATGCACTTGGATGGATGGATAATTCACTCATTCTGATACATGGGAGTCCAACAATCATGGAAGATTGTTTCATTCTCTTTGTCTCATCTTATTTATAACATTTTTATATGTGTAATTCAATACATGAATAGATGGGAAATGAATCAATTTGTATTCCTTTCATAAAATATTTATGTATCGTTCTAAAATTGTAAACAACTAGGTTATAGTTGGTTGATGAGTTAGTAATGGATTGAAAATTTTGTTGTAAGTTTCATGTCATTCATATTTAATGTAAAAATTTACTTCATTAATGCAAATTTAAAGTTGAGATTCTACCCCTATTACTACATCAATTTGTATGTTTGATTTATGAGTATCATGTTTGTCTCAATTCATTAATGACACAAACGATGAATATAAAGAGCATGACCATGATGATGGGTATGTTGGGAGTTCCATGCATTACATTAATCCGAGAAAGTTCAAATGAAACGAGGAGGAGATCGTATATATAGAGTGGGTGTATGAGTCATCTTTGAGTCTGGAAACTGTCCCATATCATCAAAGCATGTGAACAATCTATCCATGTCAAAATTCAATGCACACAGAAATGGTTTGAAAAAATTTCAACATTGGCCCCATTCACGGGTCATTATTTCCCATGTCTAGCCCTAGTACAATGTCTTTTATTTGTTTCCTTTAAAATTCGTTCGAGACGCATGCCCTGCATCTCGCACTACAAGGGCATGCAATAAATTCGATAAAGAAGTAGTTAATAAATTGCACAAGCTTCATCAGTTATTTCTTGTCTTTGTTGTTTTCTCTCATCTAAGTACTTTTTCGCTCCATAAAGAATATTAGTATGAAATCATTATTTAAATATGAAATCTCATCTAGAGCGTTCTTCTTGCCACCAAAATCATGTTCCTAATTGGCATGATGTTGGTTTTGAACGAAACAGATGATGAATATAAAGAGAAAGACCATGACAATGGGTATGTTGGGAGTTCCATGCATGACATTAATCCGAGAAAGTTCAAATGAAACGAGGACGAGATAGGATATATAGAGTGTGATGCAGGAGCATCTGCACGCCATCAAGCGAGTCAGCGCGCACGGAGAAAGATCATACAGCTGGACAGTGCCAGCGCGCACATTTTTGAAATGCTTTGGAGATTGTTGCGCCGCCGTTTGGATGAGGCATTCAAAGCCAAGCGCGGTTGTATTGTATTAGTAGATAGGAAGGCATTTATTTGAATTAATGCTGTTAGATAGGAATTAACTGTAGATTAGACAGTTTTAGCTTTAGAGAGGGAAAACGGAGTATAGACACCCTCCCGTGTATCATGGTAACATTATTCAGACTCTCATTCATTCATACAGGAGCAAGAGAGAGAGCAGAGCCAAGAGAGAGCCTGTGAAGAAACTCCATGTACAGTTGTTGAATTAATAGGAAGAGCCTGATTCAATTACCATGGATGTGTTTGATACTTTTGTGTTGTTTTTGTTATGCTTTTGTTTACTTGCTTCATTTTATGCGTATCTTTTGTATGCTGCATATGTGATTGCTTATCAGGTTAGGAACCTGAGAGAATGAGTTTCAATTGTTTCTCTGCTTGAGCCGTGAGATTCCTGCATCGAGTGCAGTCGAATACCTCCGCATAGAGTGCGTCGAGGCGGCTAAGTAGTTGAGCTCTTGTTTCTCTTTTCCCAGAGTTGGATTGAGTATTCGAGCCGTGCAGGTGAGTGCAGGTAGAGGTCAAGTCTCAGTCGTAGCCTGAGAAGGGGAGGTTTGAGACCCCGTCGAAAGCGTGAAGCGCACAGAGCCCAGGAGAACTTCGACTCTTGGAGAGTGGCCGAAGGTTGAAGGGTGAGCAGAGTGCATGAAGGACCTCTGAAGGTATTAGAGGACGAAGCTCAGAAGGGATAACCCTTTGGTACACTGAAAATTTGATTCAGCCGAGGCCGCACAGGAAAAGGTGGCGGAGCAGAGGATTTTCCGTAGAGGAAGAGAATCGGCGACTTGAAATAGCCGGGCCGTTTCACGAGACTCTGCGAGTCGCCAGATCCGGGAGGAGATGCGAGGCGTTTAAGCCGCTGGTGCACGGAGGAACCATTTCCATCGCATATCG